>JAHZMZ010003080.1:0-17915 GCA_027743805.1 Lepidocyrtoides sp. E14 | reverse complement strand
CACACAGGCAACAGTGATGACTGCGATAACAAGAAAGCCAACTCTTTATTTTTTCCCAAGCAAAGGGATATAATTTTTTCAAAGCGTTATTAACGTGGATGAATGATTTGCAGGAGCGGACCGGCGGGCCCATAAATAAAATAAATACAACACGCATAGTATATCTAGTAGGTATCCCTGTTTACGTGAAATTGGATGAAAGTGACAAACTGGGGGTGATATATAAAAATGGTAAGGAAAATGTCGCAGTTGGCTTTTCTTATAAAACTGTGCACACCACCAGCACAATACAAAAGCAAGCGCTATGTAGATGAGTATGCATATCTTTTGCATATTAAAAGTATATAGCTCTCTGCATAGTCCCATGAATTTGCAACTGAGGATAAAAAATCAACTTGTGTCTCCCAAAACCTTACTGCCGCCACAACGCTATCATCATCATCCTGGGACCCTTTCTTGAAATAATGGTGTGCCTATCCGTTTACCTCGTGCATAAAAGCCCTAACAATAATATTGCAAAAGTAAAGATACGTATCATAATATGCGTCTTTTCGACTCGCCACCAATCTCTCCCCTGCGTCGCTTTTTCAGCAAAATAGAAAGATATCTAAAAGAATCTCGACAACAAAGACAACAACAAAGTTTGCTTTTTCACTTTTTATGTGCATTTACTTTTCTTTGGTTTTTTGCCCATCCAGAAAAAAGTGACTGTGAGATTTCCCTTGCAACCATTGTAAAATTATGGCGATGATGGTAGTGGCGAAAAAGTTTTTGATGGTTGATAGGAGAGGAAGGGCTAATAGAATGGAAATTTGCATAGTGGAAGGCGTAAGGATAAAGTAGATGTATGAATGGACGGGCACGCATGCATAAAAAGACCAAAAAAACGAGGCATGTTTATTAGGAATATAGAGAGACCACATACCATGCACAATATTTTGATAGTGACGACAATAAGAAACAACTGAAGTAATATACGCAGAAAAGCGAATATCCAAGAGGAGATGTTTTTATATCAGAGAATCGGCGGAAAAAAGTGTATACGAAAGAGACTTTCAAGTGGCTTTACAGTGATGTATGTTCACAAACTGTGGCTTTTTGTTCAGACTTTCAATGAATATATGAGATTGCGATAGCGTATCGAGAACAGGGATGCTGACATGTTATGTGGAAAAAGGAAGTACGATAAAGAAAGGAAGGAGGCCATGTATACCATACATCTTCAGAAGAAAGAAAGTGAAAGTTTATCTTGATGGCAATGATGATACTTCTGCTGCAACTACTTTTATGTAAAGAGAAGAAAGTCCCTTATTCCGTAAAAATATAGAAAAGAACTGGAATAGGGCAAACTTTTAGAAATCCGATTGGTATATATGCAGTGCAGCTTATATTCATGTTATTATATATAGATGAGCAATGAATTATTATTATTAAAGAGAAAGACAGAAGGAAGTTGATCTGAACAATGAAGATTCTCCGAGGAGAAAAAGTTGGAATGAAATACAAAAAAAATTAATTTCTCTTTTCTGTCTTCTCCAGCTTTGCTTGCACTGATGATGCATATAAAACTGTTGCAAAAGTTTAGCAGGGAATGCCTATTTTGTTTCCGTTTGGAAACTGAAATATATTAAATATGAAAATAAAAACGATATTGCAGCTCAACTGCCTTCTTCCATGTTTTTCTGCTACTGAAGAGAGCCTTAATTAATTATATAAAAAGTTTGGAAGATGCTAGAGTAAAAATGGCGATTAGGGAAAATTGGAATTATTGTTATTACTTCCGTATTCAGTAGTTTTTATTTCGTTAGTCTTTTGTGAGATTTTTTATAAAAGTTTAACAGAAGGAGTGCATTTGTACTGCTAATTCTTTAGTTAAAGTATCATCCACTGCAAAAGATTTACTCTGATTTTCATTTTTCCGAGATCACTGACATCGTCATCACATTAATAAAATGGCTTGACGATCCATAGTTCTAAAAAAATAATTGTATAAAAATCGAACTAATTTTTATGATAAAACGGGACCACTCAAGGACAGACTTTAGCTAAATCAAACCGTTCAAAGACAAATAATTGACATGTTTGTACAGAAAGCTTTAACTCTTTCCCTTTTTATTTCATCAACATGTGTTCAGTCCCCTGTTGTGACTTCTCAACTTGAAAAATTCATCAGGTGAATCGAAAAAGTTCTTGAAAGTGAAAACTTTACATGTACGTATTATAAAGCGGAGTAAGTAACAAGTATCGAGTTACCGCAGAATATTCTGCGTATAAAAATGTTTTTCAATAGCTTGCCAATGTACGGAGTTTTTATATCTTATAGTTTATGCCAAGATCAGTTCCAATTCCCACGCACATATATAGGTATGATATATATATATATATATAAATATATTTGTGCACACGCATTAGGAATAAAACATGAAAGAAAGTTAAGTTTAACCTGTGGGGGAGGCGGCATGGGGCACTACAAGCAGAACATATGCTTTACATTGTACAATAAGACCACCGCCACCACGATCATCATGTCGTAAAGCTGAATGGGTAGAGTTGACTAAAAGACAGTTTAATAGAGCGTTCGAAGAATTCGAAGAGATGCGGCAACCAGGGTCTTGTATTTATGTAAGTATATACGTTTTATCTGTTGTTCTAAAACTTTTCCTATAGAACGTACCTTTAGAGTATTAAACATTTTCCCAGAATACGGAAGCATGGAACCGTTTGCTTTCGCTATCCATGATGTCAATGAAGTTGATGTCGTGGTGTCGCTTTTGTGCGCGGTATATGTGATGTTTTTGTGACAAGATTTGCTAGATTGCATGTACCATATACGTTCACAAGCAAAAAGAGGTTGGCAGCAGGATGTCATTCCATTATCAAAATCACAAATGGGCTCAACCTCTCTTTTGACTTCCACCTCAGAATTTACACTACAAACCCCACATACGCACAGACGAAGAAAAAATTTTTTAAAGGAACTCGCTGGCAATAAAGGTTCCAGCCAAAAAAGTCAGCTGGCAACGTACAGTTTTTTTTTTTGCTTTTACATGTTACATGAGCATTTTATAGTTGTGCAAATTCGCAACGGCAACAGTATAACGAATGCAAATGGTGGACCATGTATGTACATTGTACATACATGGGTAAATGTGAATCCCTTCTTTTGCTGAATTTTAGACCGCATATCATAATCATCAAGACTTTCTTATATTTTCCGCATCTTTTCTACAAACTTTGGTGTAATGGAATGTTTGCTTACTTCTGCTGGCATTATGTATGCTTTCTAATATTGCTTAGAGTTATGTTATGCAGTATGTCCTTTCAAATATGAGTTGACTGATAGCGAAATTCTGTGAAGCGAGAAAAAGTCATGTGCATGCATGATGCACATAATACCACATCTCAATACCAGCAGAGAACAGCAGCACTTAAAAAAAGAGTCGGAGTGGAGTAAGTAGACTAGGAGAAAATGGTTTTTTTACTTCGGTTGCCGATAAGAGTAAAGCAGGGAATAGCGGCAGCTGCCATGATATAAAAACGGATTTCTCTTTTGCAACCATCCATCCGTTCTTTCCTTATTTCTGGTGCGATAATAGTGTACTGTTGTCGTGAGCTTGATGATGATATGATGCAGAAAAGTAGTAAAATGTGACTGACTGACTTCTGCAGAGAAAGTCAAGCTAACCTATGTAACTGGAGAGAGTATATGTAGTACCCTGCCTATTTGGTGGTAGTAGTTGTTCTGATGATAACGATGATGATCATCGCGACTTTTGGTGTCTCGGTGGATCAGATGAGATTTGGTTAAAAAAAAAATTTTTTTTGGGAGCGGCAAGGAAAGCTCAATATTGCAGCTTTGCATATTATTATCCTAACGTTTATTATTATTATATTTAGGAGTACAATGTTACATAATATTATGAGTTGAATGCACTAAAAAATTTCCTGAAAATGTGAATAGAAGGTAGCAGAGTGCTCATTGTCACTACATGTACATTATTAAACCAAATCGTTATTCTGTGAAAGCCAAAAAAAAAGTTTATTTGTATAGACCCATGAGAAGACGGAATCTCGTTGATTTTTTTGTTTGATATTTCTTATTTAAATAATGATACAATGTGAATGTGGTAGTCAGTCAATGATTGGTTATATTGCGGCGACAACAGTAGGCGATGCATAGTCAAGCGAAACAAATACATCAACCTAGTGAACAAACGAGATTTGTTCGCTGCAGCGTTTCTGCATAGTATTTTCATGTACCAAGTTTAAACCAGTTACGAAAGGTTTTTGATATAAAAATCCATATATAATGATAAACATCTGCGACAGATTTCGTCCTGCGGTAAAGATTTACGTCATCATCACATTCAGTACATTGGAAGTAAATGGAAGTAAAATGCTGTCATTGTTTCGCAGGCTGTTGTAATGGTATTGTCTACCTTTCCACCACAGCATTTAATAAACTTTTTTCAACATTGCCCCATGAGAGTTGACTGATGTGGTTTGAAAGTTTTTACCATTGACCTACAGTCCTATAGAAACTTTTGTACAGTTGACTTGGATTATTGGGACCCCTAACTGACTATGTAATACGAAATAAGCTAGATTAGTTACGTACGATACATCGCACTTCAATTTTTATAGGCAAACTGGTATGCGAGTATTACATGATTTCAAAATATTTCTTAAAAACTTACGAACCAATTCACATAGTTGCCTTAAGTAAGCACTCGTAGATGCAAGTGGACTATTCAAGTATAGCAAAAACATACATGCTCCATCAGACGAATTGGCGTCTGTATAGTAATGACATGTTCGTGTCGAAGGCGTATTATCGTTGTTACCATCTTGTACATTATGCAGTTCAGCTATTACGGTTTTACGACAACATCAAAATGACATGCAAAACTTTTCAACGGTAAATAGACGACACGGTGATGATGAGGCTACATAACAAGTGAGTGGAGAGTGAAAGTGGAAAACAGACAGCCCCCATTGAAAGCAAAAGTATAATACCCCGCCAAATAGCCCGTAAACCAAGAGCATCATAACACAGCCGTGACGAGTCCATATTAAAGAGCCAACAAAAACCAAATGAAAGTTCAGTTCTTAATAGAGGATATTTGTTGTTGGGGGTGGTGGTTGGTGAGTGATCATAATGCACTCGTGTACTCGTTCATGTGGCATTTAAGTTGAAAATCCTTGATGATGGCAATATATCAAAAATGGTATTCGTGTACAATATACCCTGAATGTGATGATTATGGTAAAATGTGTTATTGGCTGCCACGTTTCGACATACGACGTACACACACCATCGCCCCTTTGCAACCCACTTTGGTAAATTATTATCATCTCCGTTTATACAATGGGAAAAAGATGGAAAGTGGCAGAGCAGCTTCTCTTCAACAAAAGAAAGGAATGAATGACATACCATATTACATCAAAATCCTATTATGTATGATATCACTACTCCTGCTACTCAACTCAATACGTATTTAAGTCAGCAGAGAACCGGATCCCATTAAAAGTAGAGACTGTACTACTACCTTGTAGAAATGATCGTTATGGTAGAGAAAACTTTTCATCTCTCGTCTCCCTCTTTGAATTGTCCTCATGTGGTAGATGAAGCGGAAGGGATGATCATGAATAAACCTTTTTCCTTTGCAGTAGCTGCAGTAGACAGCATGTGCCCATTCACTTTTTTTTATGAAACACATAAAAAGTAAAATTTGTCCGATCCTTCTATGATTGCAGTAGCGAGCGACATTTAAATTGCATTAGGAGATGCGGTTCCAATAATTTGATAATTCATTCATTCACTTTATCCTATAGCCTCAGTCAGCAGACGTTGTTGTAAAAAAGTACTACTCCCTTATCACATTCAACCTTTTGTTAGTGCCATACATCTTCTGCTTCGTTATAATCCTATTTTTTTGTGTCAACATCTCTACATCTTTTTATACGAAATAAAATGGGGCTATACCACTTATTATATAGGGAGTTAATTAAAAGTGACAATCATGCTGTGTGAAGATAACCAATTTGCCTGATGGAGACGGCGGCGACGATGCTGGTGAAAGCGCGCGTGCAAATGGTGACTGGAAAGAGTTTACGCTTGCAGCTGCTTCATAATATATTTATGAGAATATTGTGTTGTAGTTAGCCAAAAGGAAGTCAAACCACAGGAAAACCGGTAAAATGATGAGTAAGTACCATGGAGCGAGTGAGAGCAAAAAGCATATTTACCAACTTTTATACCATATTTTTCAGAGTCGAATCCTATATGCCTAACAAGATTATCAAATTAAACCTTAACTTTTCTCTTTTTCAACTCCCGGAGGGAAACCAAATCTTAAACTTTCACAAAGGAATGGGTTGAAGTGGAGAAGAATTATTATTACAAACATTTTCAAAGTGTAGTATAATTATTATAATAGGTAATGTTTTAGTGCCCATCAAGTACTACTCTGCCACACTTTTGATGCACTCTGCAGTATTGTGCCTAGTACATGTCTGTTTAATAAACCCATGGTCTCGGTCTCAGCAGCCAACCTGATTATAATTTTACTGTCGCCAACAGTTGGTCGTTCATTATGCATCTTTTGTGTTCTTTTTCTCTCCACCAATTACGAAGTGCATGGGATGCGAAGATGACGAAAACAAAACTGAAGATACTAGAAAGAGCCTTTTCGTCTCTTGTGCCAGTGTTGTTCTTCCGGCATTTTCCATTTCCTCTGTCAGTCTTTCTTCAAAAGGCTTATCATTGCTGTAAGGTACCGGCACTACGGGAAAACTCAAGCATTGTTCTCGTATTACGTTATACAGGAAAAACTTTCACTTTCCCTAAATCTCTAGAGCCCTGTCATGTCGTAAAGTGATATTGTGTGTGAGCGAAAGAAAGTATCTGTGTGATCCACGCAAATGGTATAAATGTACGGCTACACGCGAGCGTTTTCCTGACTTTCCTTAGGGATAATCGGTAGCGGTGAGCAAAATGTGAATACTACGAGCTCTGTTGCATAATAATAATGTAGATAAATCTTTTGTAACTGCCAACATTATTTTCTCGTGAGCTCTCTTTCTTCATCATCACACAAAATCCAATAAGAAATAAAAGGATGAAGATGAAACGGTGTATCTGAAACAAGAAAAAAGCAATAATAGAAACTAGCGACAGACACCCACACACCAGTTCGCTTTTCTATGTGAAAATGGAAAATAAAAGAGATTCTTGTTTTCCCAGAGGGAAGTTTTTACTGACAGGATCACCAGCATCAGTAGCCGGGCAATGTTCCCAGTGACGGTTATACGTTGTCATTATCGTGTTAAGTAGCTACATACATACTCATTCGGCTATCCTTATACTGTTACTGTATAAAGACTGATTGCGCTAGAAGACTCAGTCTTTTTAGATGATCATCTGTACGAATGAATGAATAATGCGAATAAAACAGTCGGAAGTATTATTATATGCGCCTATTGAGTGTTTCGTACATTTATGAAAACAGAAGGAGTGTAAAAGAGAAAGTTATATGAGGGTTGTTGACTTGCTACAGACTGTCCTGTGAAAAACAAGGAGGAAAGTGTGGATAAACTGGAGTTGTGTTGTGGAGCAGCAATAAAAACGGAGAAAGTGGGTAATTCTACGTATGGTAATCGTTGCATTGTATCGTTATTACAAAAAATGTGATAGGGGTGACGATGAGCAAGAGTCTTGTATCATTTCATTTTTCTGCTCCAATGTAACACTACTCTTCAATAAACTTTTACAAAAACAGTCGGCTAGGCTATTTTTTTTAGCGCACGCTCACTGATTTTGTCAATAAAACATGAGATAATAAGACAATAAAACGAACAAGAAACTATCATTTCTAGAAATCATATTTATACTGTGCATATACGAGTATGATTATTTTTATGTCGGGACAATATACATAAGCATAGAATGTATAGGAGATTCTTCGAGTAAAATAGCATTGCCACTAGTGCCAACAGTGTGCAGCCACGTACAGTGAAGCAGACTTAATTTGTATTTTCGTCTTTCCATTTTTGTTAGAAAAATTGTTTGCTTGTTATCGCTTGATATCTCTTACACATATTTTCTAAAATTTTCATGCGAGTGCACGTCATAAGACATGAACAAGCAGAAAAATGATAAATAATTCAAAGGAAATGATTATCTTTGGTCTGGACGGACAGCGTGCATATGAGCTCTGATCGAGGAGCGTGGAAAATGGATAATTTTGGAAATTCGAAAACTATCTGAATATATGGTCGCAGTGCGTAGCAAGCAGCAAACGAGGAAGAAATTCGATAACAATGAATTTTCATGTAAAAATGATAAATGCTGAATATGAGTACCGGTAAGTAAGTGAATACCTACATCACATCTATACAGCCTATCAATTATAGCACACGAATGTTGTAATAATTGTAATGTAGCCAGTTGTCTCTAGTCTTCTAGCGCAGATTGGATTTCACCAGAAGCGTAGCGGAAACTATCCATATTTTTTCGAGGAAAAACTGTCTCTAAAATGAAACGTTTAGGATACAAGTAAGAAATTCGAAGTGGGGTAGAAAGAGAAGATAGACAAAACAAAACGAGGACAAGATGGAAATAATACGCCATTTGAAGACGTCACTACGTAGAAAGTCTCTTTTCATAAAATATTTTCAGACTTTTCCTCTTTATCATCATCTTATCAACATGATGATAAACTGTAATACTTGAAAATAAAGTTTTGTGGTGGTAGTGGTAAGTGATGCCTATGCATTGTTGTGATTCATGGTTTGAAAAATGTACGACCACTTCAGCGATTCATATGCATTTGAATACTACAACAGCAAAAAAAAAAAAAAAATTGTATTAGACAATATGAGTGTCTACCGGTAGCGGTGATTTATAAAAAAACAAATTGTTGAGCTTTAAGCGTTTCACAAGAAAAAAAAAGATTCTATTGCTGTCTAGGGACTTGGGGACAGGGAAAAGGAACGAAAAATATAACAACGGAAATGAAGCATACTTTAAGATATGTAGTATAAAAAACAAAATGGTACAGCTGCAGAAAAAGGTTTTTTTTTAAATCACATAAAGTACATTACATTGTAAAAGCGAGAAAAAATCTAAAAAGTTTCTTCCCTTTTCTATTCATATTTCTTTCTAAAAGTGAATTTCTTTTTGAAAAGAAGGAGTATTTCACAATCACAAAAGGACAGTTTGTATGTACAAAATATTTGTTGCAATCAAAAGATGTTTTCTTATGTACTTTGGTATAATAATATAATAATTGCAGTGTACGAAATAGGCTGATAATGTCCTTGATGTAATTTAAGTTGATAATGATGCGATCCAAAAAGCCGTTTTTGCGTGACATGAAATATATTTGTTTAAATTTACTGACGAAAATAAAAGGAGAATAATATTCGAATAAATTAGTTCAAAGAAAAAGACGGTACAAGCTATGAGCATTGTATCAACACTTTCCTCCCTCTGCTTCTGGCACGAGATTGTCCTATTTCGCTGTATATACTACTGGTATCACGGTTTCACCACAAGAAATAGGAAACCCAACAGCCACGGCCACAGCCAACTTTTTTTTTTCTTGCTTCTGAATCTTTTAGCCACATACAGCGGCAGACAGTATTGTCTTTTGGTTAATGTATGTAGCAGTAAAGATAGTGAGTGAGTATGAATGGAATAATAATAATAATATTAATAAACTGAAAAAACATCAACGCAAGTTGAAGTAGTGGGCGCAGCACTTGACGTGCTTTATTCTAGCACTTCATTTTCTTAATTTAATTTTCAGCGCACATAAATCGTGCACACCACAAATTTTCAAAGTTTGTCTCTACCACCTCTCATTCTTCTTCAGCTCATCTCACTAAAGACGAAGCAGCAGGCAGGCAAGCATGCATCATGACACAGAGTGAACCAAAGCGCGCTCTGGTCAAACAAAGAAAAATCCCCGAGGTCTGCAAAATGCAGAGAGGGTGAAGACGAGTAGAAATTATGAAAAGAATAAAAGAAAAAGGTTTTATGTCCGTCCGCCTCAACCTCAAAATGTTATTCGTTTCATACTTTCACTACAAAAATAAAATTCACTTGGTTGGTGTGGGCAAAGTCACGTGTGATGGTACACTTTGTCTTTTATTGTCTTTTTAAGAAGCATTTTTCAGTTTTTCTCTTTGCGATGAAAATTGAAAAAATACAAAAATGGAAAAGTTGCAAATTTTTTTAAAAGATAACAAAGAGAGCACAAGAGGTTGAGAAAAGAGATAAAGTTCTTTTAACTGACTGTTGGGTTGGTTTGTTGAAATGATGATCCCCTTCTTTGCTTGTTGTTGATTTAAAAAGTTTAACAACTTCATGTTTTATTCATATTGCTTGATAATTATTCAACAAGAGTTGCAAACTTTTTTTTCCACTCTAATTGGCCAAAGGATAATATTCGAAAGGAATACCCTTGCTAGTTCACTAGAATGAAACTGGATTGTATTAGTATGTCTGAAGAATTGAAATGATGCCTTCATAATGAATTTGTTCATTATTCCATTCGTGCTTTAACAATAACGTTATTTTTGAATATATCCAAATATCGCAATGAAGGGTGAAGGTGTTATGATAATTTCTTTGAAATATTTTTTTAAAGTTCACAGTAGTACTATGTGAAAAAGTTTAAAGTTAAATTTAAGGAAAAACTTCTCAAATGAAAAGTTTTCTACTCAGTTCAAAATGTAGATAGAGGCTAGCATGCGAAAGAGCTACAAGTTAATCAATCGTCAAAATAGTTTTCTCAGTATGTATGTACATAGTAGTGTCATAAGTAGAACGTATAAAAATACAGCCACAATGTGGGTAGCAGACACAAGAAGAGTGTAAATTAAGTAATCAAAGGATTCAACTTAAATTCACCTCAGTAAACCCAAGGGGAAAGTTCCAATGTCTGGTCTGTCAATATTGTAGCAATTTTCGTTATTTTCAGATGATTACAAATTCATGTTCTGAACCTAAATATCACCTGCTACCTTCTCATCATCATCTCTGTTTGACTTGTTCATTAGCATCACCATTTTTATGTGCTGTGCTTATAAAAGGATATTAGGTACAAAAGTTTCCTTTTCCCCGCCTAAGTATTGTTTCAACTTTTATGAGACTAGAAAGGTCGCAGGTTGGCAAACATGCTTAGCCACATCAGTAAGCTTCTCCTGGACAGTTTTCTCCGTTGATTCAGTGAATTACATTAAAAATTAGTTTCTTCCAAAAAAAACGTGTGCGTCACACATAATTTGAAAAGAGTACACATCAGAACATGCCATAAATTTTAAATATCTCCGTAAATATCTCCGTAAATATATCTACCTATAATGTATCTATCAAAATACCACAGCTATAATTTTTTGTTCTGTTGGTTGATTGTCGGTTTCACATGTTTGCATTTTGATCATAAGCTTCATCAAAAAGTCCTAGATACCAATCTACTGGTCTGATTTTTCTGGCAATAAATTATTCATTACTACTACTGTCTTGTTTCTCTAGCAGTTCATTTGAACATGGAGTGAAGCAGTATTTACTGCGACACGAAATACGTATTACAGCTTCAAATCACATCACCCCAGTTTTGTCTGCCTATTTGTCATATCTCTCAAGTTTTCAGGTCAGCATATCACGTCGCTTTTATTCCACTACTAGCTGGATTATTATTTGCTCAACGAAACTGGATACATTTTTTTTACTGAAAAAGCAAAATACCCGCATTCCTTCCGGATTTTGGTCCAAACAGACAAGATGAGAATTATTTTCAGTGCAAAAAAAACAGATTAGCATATTCAAATTACCTCGCATTGCCCTCAATAACCGGTTCAACTTAACATCAGTGCTGCCGCTACTGGGCTACATAAATGCTACAATAATGATAATATATACGCAAGCAAATAGACCAGCAGCATGCAGCAAAGCAAATCTTTTTGAACATTGCTCTTGTTTGTGTGTGGAATGCAGTTGTTGTAGTTTGAAACAGCACAAGAAGTAATGAATGATGCCGGGAATGTTTTCAAGTTTCTCTGTTTTTCTCTCTTCTCTTTCCTTTATTGATGCTCATCCCTTTTACATCAACGTTGTTTACCCAGCGGCAAGTAAAAATATCTAGTCTCATTTAAACTAGGGCACCACATTTTTTTCTTTGTAAAGGCTACTACTACCATACAAACATACTCATCGACAAATGAAAGCAAATAACAAAATGGTCGTTTGAGGGGCTTCAGTTTATATGAAGTAGAAATGTAATGCTACAGTAGTAATAGCAGGAGGAAACGAAGCGAGGGGAATACTTTGAAATGAATTTGAATAATGTGAAAAATACAAGCAAAATAAGATTTTCTCCATTATACATACATAGGTAGAGCTACTTATACATGTGGCTGTATATTTCTGCTGGTATTTTCTTTTTACGTGCTACTGCTTTAAGGCTTGCAGCGTAAAAAGGAAAAAAAAACCTTTTTCAAGACACAGAAAATCATTACAGTATGCACACAAACATACCACCAAAGTACAACAAATACATGCAAAAAATTGTATGATGAGAAGCAAAATGACGATGATGATGATGATGATAAGTCTTCAAATATTGCCTAACCATTTATCTAACTGCCTCCTTCTTTTAAAAAAAGCAGGCAATAGAGAAGGCGGTGAATGAAACACTTTTTATGTACAAGAAGCACAACAAACTGCCGGGCAACGAATAACAAGAAATCGGTTTCTTCTTTGAGAGGGAGAAATTATTATGACCCATGAGAGGGAAAGCAATACAGGCAAACCACCTCCAATAATGATACACCATATTAGTTTACTTGCCATGTTTTTGAGTTGGGTACACTGTAACGTGAAAGGTTTCCTTGAAATAAGGAAATATATAATGCATAATGTTTATTTAGGCAAGCATGAGTACTCGTACTTCTGAGCATGTACTATTACAGTGCGTAGATGAATTTTTTGAAGGGTTGGAAAATGAATATGGAGAGCTAAAATCATCACCGTCATCATCATTATCATCATCGTGTCTTTCCGTCATTATTACCAAAAAAAACGCACCAACAACCAATACATGCAAGTAAGGTTACAAACTTTGTCTACTTGGTTTCCGAAGAACGATTCTGACTGTTCTGGAAACTATCCTTTTCCTCCTCCAATTTTGCTTAACTCTAACCCCCGAACAGTAGTCATCATCGTGATAATAATAATGCGTATGAATGACTAGTGCGAATACATACTTTTTCTATTTATTATCATTCTCTCGTCTGGCTGGATACATTTTCATTTACAGTTAGGTACGCTAGAACTTTTCGCATAGGTTATATTACTCTTTCAGTTTGTTTTCTTCACAAGCTTCATCATGGGGCTGTGGAAAGGGAAAAAAGTTGTAGTGTGAGCAATAATCCAGATTTATAGACTGCTGTCTGTCTGACGGTCGCCTCTCTGTGTGTGTAAAAATGCAGGTTGCTTTTTGTACAAAAAACATACAACTAGATATATACATAAGTACATAAGCACAAAAGTATTTTCATAAGAAGTTTGTGTACCATAAGCAAGTAAAAGTCTTACGTAGGTACAAACAAACGATACACTATGACAGTTACGGTTGCTTGTTAGGTATGTAGTAGGAAAAATGAGAGGAAAGTATAAAGATTTAGAGGAAAATAATGCGTTGCTGTGATGGTGGTATAGTAAGCGTACGAGACTTGGTAGAATTCGACTTGCTTTCCCCTAAAGATGACTATCCTCACTACTACACACAGCGTCAACGTTTGGCATGTTGTACGGAACCAAGTTCTGTGTTTAGTAGTTTACTTTATTTATATGTCTGCCTGCCTGGTAGTCTCGCTTCTTTCACCACTGATCTTTCGATTTGCTTCCTGCTTTCTACACTTCACAGTAGTACTTTCTTTATTGTAATCATAATCATCAATAGTAGTGCTGGTGATCAGACGAACAGTATATACCATAACGGAATAAAAAAAGTAGAAGTGTAGTTATTTATTATTTTATTATTTCTATCAGATACGGTCTCTGTGAAAAAGAGTGCGAGAATGCGTACGTAAAGGCAGAAATGGAAAAAAGAAAGAGAAAAGTTTAGTATTTTTGATAACTCAGTCATGCAGATCATGACATGATGATAGCGAGATGAGTAAATGCTTTTTCTTGAGACAAGTAAATTCTTCCGTAGGAAAATGTCTGCACACACATGAATGTATAGAATGTATGCTTTGTATATAAAAGAAAGCTCTTTCTGTTTCAAGTGATTGCGTATTTGGATGCAAACTATACATACCCAAAATAGGATAAAGCTTTTAGGCGGCAGCGTGCGTGGGAGAGGCAAAAAAAACAAGGATGAAAAGTGAATAGGTATCAGAAGTTGCGATGCGAATCATCAAAACATGCCAGGGTAAAAGTAATAATATCTTTTCATGTAATACATTTTTAGTGTGTGCACAGAACGTTGCATGAAAATCTATTACAATTACTACAACCAAAATTGCATCCTGCATCGTTGTGATATGCGGTACGATGATCATGCAAAGCCAATAATAGTCTGCCTCTACACCTACATACATCCGACTTGTAATGGTAATTTATGTCATTATTATTACTATTACGATTATTGTTATTATCATTGAAGGTACACCACAAATTTAGCTTGTTATGCGCGTTATACCAGGGCTGGGAGAGGCGGGAATCAGTTTTGTAATGTTGGTCGAATCATTGTAGAATTGGGGTCTTTTTCGGAACTTTATCTACTCATATTCCTCAAAAATACTTGTGGCTCACAGGCAGTATAATATGGAATGATGTGCAAGCAGCAAAGGTATGTACACATAAAAAAATCCATTGAATGCTCAGTGCAGCACAGGGAGTCAAAGAAAACCCCAGTCCAATTCCATTTCAAATTAGAAAAAATAGATTCCTTTTACAGGCAAAGAGCGTAACATCCACATCAAAGCTGCGTGGTACATGCATGTAATGTGCCTACATACACGAAATGAAAAAAAACGCACATTCCTATTTCATACCATAAATCATATACTCTGTATAACAGAGTAATATACATAGTCTACTTACTTTTACATTCAATGCGAATCCAATGCAACGCCAATATTAATACCAAAGCTACATTTGATACGGACATGGATCTACCATAATTTGCTGAGACGCTCGAATGCTTTACATTTCTCAATCACTACACATTTCGTTCTAATGGTCTCGTTTGAAGAGTCTAATGTCAATAAATGTTGATTTTTGTATGTTTTTATAAATGTAAAAATAGGACAACTTCTATTTCATTGGCAAACAGAAGAGGGAAGCATCCACATATAACATGCATTACGTTTCAATGGCACAAACTGTCTTGGTTCTCTGTACATTATTATGTAAAATTAGTAAATACTCCAAAATATAAAACCCCATGTGACCTAGCATTTCCTCTGTTCAAATGTCGTCTCATTTTACTTGTGTACTGGATATGTGATTAAGTATTTATACTCGACTAAAATGCAGTTGATCGACCGACCGTTTTGTATGGTATTAGCAAAAGGAGGGCAAAACTGTGGAAAGCATTTTTTATTCGGTAATTTTCTTTGTCTCTGGGGAATTTTGAGATTTGCCTTGTACAGTGCTACACTTTTTGTGCATGTTTTGCTGTAGTCATATTACAATGTAGAATGACTAGTCTGCCGCGTTTTGTGTTCAAAATAAATGCTTCCTTTTCTCCCTTTTGAGAGTATCGAAAATGAGAAATTCATCTTAATTTACGAGGCTAATAAAAAAACGTTTTAATAAAATTATGTACTTTCGTACCATTTCCGTGCTGGGTCCAGCTTAAATAAATAATTGAGAAAGCATTCCTTCTACAAATGAATACATTCCTCTCAGAGAAATAGATTAGTTAGTTAGAGAAGTACCTGAAATACAAACATCTTACCTGGATTATGTTATCATTAAGTTGCTGGTACAAGGGCGTTTTTCTTCCCTTTTGCAGATGTCTTTTCTCCTTTTCCGTTGTCCAACAACAAAAGGAAAGCAGCCGCTAACAAAAATCCGTTCTCTGCAATTTTCTTTCTCTTTCTTCCTCAGAGTATGTCAACTGCACTGTAGTATAGCTGATATAGAGAAAAACTAGTATGTTTTGCGTTTTCAGTGTCTTTAAGCTTTCATGCGCGCAACAGTGCATATAACAAAGTCTGTTTGTATATAATGTCGGTTGTGTAAAGGGATTCAACGTTAATTTCGACTTTTTTTGCTGATAGCTGCACCTTTCCCCCTTTATTTCAATGGGAGATTGAGCTTTTTGCTGGGTAGTTCCTTCTGTTGTATATATTGTACTTTATTAGCTCTTACTGATGGTGGATTGGATGATTCTCGTGATGATAATGCCTGTCGCAATAATAGTCTTCCTTTTCCTCACCCAAAAGAAACTATAATCATCCAACTGTATTTTTTATTATTGCTAATGCATTGCATCGCTTTCTGAAATAGCAGAAAAATTCAGGAACCAGTTGACGATGATGATTATTATTATTATACAGTTTCTTTTGTTCAGTTTCTACACAGCTTTCACTTTTTATATCTGGAGTCACTTTATTACATTGCTTATCCATACACCTGTATGCAGTTTTGCTGCAGTAATAGTATACCTATGCACCCACTTATTTACTTTTTAGGTTTATTTTTGTACCACTAGCCACTGACAAGAAACCCATTTTTATCAACTTTCCCTCCGTATCCCATTCCTCTTATTCTGTCTTCCTTCTTTTTTGTCAAGTCAAATGGAGTGGAAAAAACGTGGTCAAGCAAAATAAAAAGAGAAACAGTGCTTATGTAGTAGTAGCAGCAGCAGCAGAGAAATGACAGGAGCAATGCGTTCTTTCTCTACTTTTCTTAGCTTCAATAGTTTGTCCACTCCAACCCAGCCTATTATTGTTGTCGCGCCGTGTCGGTGACAGGAGTGGACACGACACATGAAATTTTTAGTATATAGAGCGTAGAATAATAATGGTCAGGGTGTCATTCTTAAAATCCGTTTGGACTTCCTCCGCACACAGAAACATTCCTCATAGATGTTTTACTGCGGAAGTCAATGTCATTAAAGCCATTCCTTTGTATTAGTAACGTTTTGCCAGTGACTGCTGCTGACTTTTTCCAGCACATTGTAATGTCTTTATTTGAATAGCTCAATCAACACTGTTGATCCGTTTTGTTAAATGCAATGATATTAACATTAGCAGTAATAACTGGAAACTGGAATGGTATAATAAATAGTTATTATGCACGTTATTTGATTGTTATCGTTCTTTACCTTTCCTTTAGTTTAGTGTAAAGGGGAATGAAAAGTTGTCAAGTCAGAACTGCTTACGCTTGTCATCAATCGCTGTACTCCGCATGCCATAATATGTATATAGGTAGGTATATTATTACAAAAAAGGCTTTGCAGTGCACTACAGTATTCGGTGAACTTACTACTAATCGCCCTAATTTTATATTCAGCTCACGAATGTGTACAGTGCCTGTTAATAAAATAACACTACAAGGAGAAGGTATGCTAGCCCGCTGGCAACCTAACTTTGTAAACTATAAATATACTTGGAAAAACGCATGCTATATAATGACAGTGTAACCTTACCAAAAAACGGAAGAAATCAGTGTACAAATTAATGAGCACTGTTTACTATCTCAATAATTACACAGTGTATCATCATGAATGCATTTATGTAATATTAAGTTTCATATGTATTATGAATCTACAGTAGTACAGTTTTCACCTCGCTTTCAAAAATATACAGAAACAACAAGAGAATAATGAAATAATCCTATGGGTTTGTGTCCTAACTGCGGAGATATAGAAGAAAATGTTTGCTAATAG
>JAHZMZ010003079.1:0-23696 GCA_027743805.1 Lepidocyrtoides sp. E14 | reverse complement strand
CAATGAGTGAAAACTCCTGAAATGATAATAAAAAAAGCTTACAATTAATTACGCTTATTTGAACACGGCATCAGTTATAAGACAAATTCAATTGTCGCCTCCTGTTCAATTGCTAGCTAGAAAAAATTTGATATGAACCACAAAAGTGTCAAATTTTTTAGATCAACGTATTTCAAAAAAATTCCTAAACACTGGTTGACCTATCCATAATTTTAAAACCTACATTTCACTGCTTAATTTACTAACTTAATTATTTTTTAAGTACAAAAAAGAGACTTACGCTGAGCAGATGCCAAATGGGAAATATCAACTGAGCTGTACTTTTCAAGTTGAGTAATGAGTGGTGGCCCAGGCAGGTAGATGCATTGTGAGCTGTGCTTTACCCCCGGCGTGTACACTTTACTTGTGTTTTCCACAAAATCTCCCGTGTCGATGAGACACCAATCAAATGGTACATCATGCTATGCTGTCTTCCGTCACCCCTATGAACGTTTTGGTATGCGTTGAAAACTCGGCTTCCACCTCCGCCTATGCATTTTTTGGACATCAACTTGTATGAAAACTTGTGTGTATGTTTCCTTCGACATTACAGATTGCAGTTTTTTGTTTTCATTGCAATTGCACTGGTAGAAGTAGTAAGTAAGTCATCGTTGTCGTGTCATTTCCATTTGCTATTGAATAAGTTCATAGTTAGCCTTTTTAGCTACTTCAGTCAGCTGGTTGCAGAGTAAGGTGTGAAGAAATTTGCTCAATTTAATTGTTTTTCAGTGAGTTTAACAAATTTGATTAGTGGTGAAGATGCCTGAAGTACTGCAGTACGTGCTTTCAGCAAAACTTTCCGATTATCCGAGAATCTCAGTTGTTGGATGTGAGTTTAAAATAATAATATTTTGTATATGGTAATATTGTATGTAATGCAAATGTATAGGCGTTGGTCGTTCCATTGTTGTATGCCCTTTACCTACCTATAATAAGGGCACGTAATATATAGCGTCAGTCCAATCAGTGACTGGCAGTCACCAGTAGTGTGTTGTGGTAGTGGTATATCAAATCAAAGGATTTTAAAGTATAGTAAAATTAGTATCTGAATCAGTGATGACGTGGGTCGTAAAAAATAGCTTTTCAATTAAATTATTGGTTTCAGTAATTTTCTGCATAAAACTATCAAAAATCAGATCAATAAGTATGAGGAATGGGGATAAGATGACATGCTGTCAACGTGCTACTGCACTACAATTACTTACAATGAAACATATATTGATGATATTTATTATGTTTTGATTGTGTAGATGACACCGGAGCTTCTATAATTATTGCCAAATGTATTCAAGAAACCGTGTCTAATTGTTTGGAACTCTCAGATGCGACTAAGGCGCATATCCATTTGATATTATTTTCTCATGATATCGCAAATTTTCATGTACCTCCTCAGCGTATGAATAGTGATATAACGGCGTACGATTTTCTAAGGAATCCATTCGATGGCATTGGTAAAAAAAATTCTTCCTAACATGTTACAGTTATGCTTTGTTTTTAGGCGCCGGTGTATTTTATTTTTTATCTTGTTTTTGCGTATGTTTCAGAATATTTGTACGAAGCAATAATGAAAAATGTAGCGGCTAAACCAGGAAGAGCCCACATAATGCTAATTGACGACTACGCTATGTTTTCAATAATGTGCACTTCTCGGGATACACGGCGTCAGTTGCACTTTATGCGTTTGATTAATGCACAGTTCAGGAAAGTGTTTTTATTCTTCTATAAGGAAAGCTTAAGTAAGGAGGAAATCGGGATGATTTATGACATCGGTTCGGAAATAGCATTTTTGCAGTTGCACCCGGAAAGTTATGGACCGGCGACCAGTAGCAGTAGCAAATTTGTGTGTGATTTACTAAAAGTTAGAGCAGATAGAAGAGTTACACATGATGTAAGTTATAAAAGGCACACATTTAATATTGATGATGGGTGACATTGATAGAAGTTGTTACTAGTTATGTTTTGTTACTGTTTAGAAATCGGTTTTTCATGTAACTGCTGATGAGTTTAAGGAGGAGCTACTTCACGATTCAACTGAGAAGGAAGGCAGCAATAGTTCAGAAGTATTGAAAAACTTGACAACTTTTAAGCTTACGTTGGAGGAAGACGAAAGGGAATCCAAAAATAAGCTTAATTTACCTTATTTTGAGTAAGCTTTAATGTCTAATTTTCAAACTTTGTTCTTTAGATAAACAGTGGTTGATATTTAGATTAATGGCAGTGTTAATTTGTAATCTTTATATCATAAATTTTGCTTAAGGGCTCAAAAAACATCGTTGGAGGACCCAGAAAATTATGACGATTTTGAAGATGACGAAGAAGATGAAGAAGTGTAGTTATTTGCGATTGTGTACCTGACACCTTGATCTATGAGACAATGAGACGTCAGTATTTGGAGCACGACATCAACTTTGCAGGAATCAATAAACCTAGGTTAGAGATGAGTACGAAAAAATATGATGAAAATTTACGGCCGTTTTATCAATGGTTTTATATTAGTTCAAAGCTACAGTTTTTGTCGTTTGTGGCCAAATGGGTCTGATGTATTTATTATGATATATGATTTAGGACCCAGAAAATTATGACGATTTTGAAGATGACGAAGAAGATGAAGAAGTGTAGTTATTTGCGATTGTGTACCTGACACCTGATCTATGAGACAATGAGACGTCAGTATTTGGAGTACGACATCAACTTGGTAGGAATCAATAAACCTAGGTTAGAGATGAGTACGAAAAAATGATGAAAATTTACGGCCGTTTTATCAATGGTTTTATATTAGTTCAAAGCTACAGTTTTTGTCGTTTGTGGCCAAATGGGTCTGATGTATTTATTATGATATATGATTTATACAAGTTCTTGGACCAAGTAGTAACCTTTGTGGGAAAAGTACAACGTGAACTTCAAAACTTCATTCATCGTTATTCGATTTGGAAAGTGGAAAAGTTCTTTCTGATGATGTCCATATATGTACATACTTTATGAAATCGGCCATCCAGGATCAGGCTCCTCCATCTGTTGAAATCGGTTGACTATATTTCAAAATGAACTGCACCTTCAGCCTTACGAGTCTCGAATCAAGACGTGTCTTCACTATATGCGCCATGTATGGTCGCTAAGTCTTGTCATATTTTCTGTGTAGTGAAAAAGTGAAATCACGAATTGTGCAACACAAAATCTTTTCATTTGGCGGTGCTTTAAATGTAAACGTGAATATCCGTGTCTTTGGATCACCACAAGTGCACTGAAAATTAAATCAAAAGTGAGTAGAATCACCAATGTTAATGTATATGAAAATAAATTCTCAAGCTTGGAAACTTGATCAGAAGTAATGAAAGGAGACATCAAAATTCAATTTAAGGAGCTTACTGCGCACAAACGTTTCATTTACGTTCATTGTAGTTCTGCTGGAGAAATTTGCAGCAGGTTATTAACGACTCAATGAAGAAGTGAAATAAAATATGAAACAAACAAGTGAATTTGTTTTGATGTTTTTTTTATTGATTTTTCATGTCAAACACATTTTTTGAGATCTTATACCGCTCAGTCCCTCTAAAAATATTCGAACGACTGGAGTGAGGCACATTTACACTATATACATATAGGTATAATAACACATTTGCAAATTTTTAGAAGGGTATTATTACAGCAATATATATTTTATATTGTTTTTCGCTTGTGTCACAATATTTTTGTTTTCATCGAAAAATTTATATGATGAAAAGTGAAAGTTATTTATCGAGGTATCGTCCTAATACTTGTCAAAATACCTATTACTATTATTTATTACATATTTTAGAGTTCATTTAATTTTAATTCTTCCTTAAAAATTATTGTAGTATTTAAAGATTCCTTATTACTGCAATGTGTTATCTAGAGGAAGTAAAGCTACTTAATGTCACTTTTGGTTTTGATGAAATCAAGTACCAAGTTATCTTTGCAAATCTTATAAAACCATTATTGATAGTAAATGTGCAGTTGACAAAAATAACAGGCTAGGCTACGTCTAAATTTATAGGCATATGTCGACATTTTTTTTATATTTTTTTAGAATTACAAAACATGCACTCATCATACTCACTCGACACGTTGTGTGGAAGATAATGTTAAATTTTTTATCATCATTAACATCAGACCATGAAAATATGAATTTTTCATGAAAGGTAACCGTTTCTAGTAAACAGAAGAACTGGCGGATAAATTTTCAGCCTTAAAAAAATTGTCCATTCTCTACTTTTTGAAAATCAATTATTACAGTGTGAAGAGTAGTCGGAGTAATATATTTTGTAAATATTCATGTTTAATTAAGAATATTCTTCTATCTGAAATATTATTTACATGTTTACGTAGATTATGCTTAATCCTATCTTTTACCTTTATCATCACCGTCAACTATTTGAAGATCAACTACAAAATTCAAAATTAACAAAAACTCTATAACTAGAAATAATTACACTTCAAATAATGGAATTAATGATTATACGTACATTTCTTGAAAACAGTGCAATATATGCTTCTAATAGCTATATTATCAGTACAACGATTACAAAGTGGTTAATTATGTAGGTGCCCTAAAATTTCTAAAATCATCAGAAAACAACAAACAAACGTGTAGTAGCAATATGAAAAAATGCATGGCCATTTTAGATTTCGAGGGGAAGATGAGGGGGTGGGTAAGAAACAATGTTAGAAAGGAAAATTCATTAATTTACTCGTCATCCTCCTCATCAGATTCTTCCTCAGACTCCTCTGCCTCAAACTGCTGTTGTTGCATTCCACCACCTCTGTTTGTCTTCTTGTTGCTCTTATAGCCTTCCATCTCCTGAAGAACAGGAAACAGGAAAAAACAATTTATCATGATTATTTCGCACAAAAAAATACACATCAACTTTCTCCTCGTACACAAAAAAACTCATGATAACCGAGTGATAGTACTTCTTCGACCCACCTCGCTTCCTTCCGGAGTCCTGAGGAACGTACGTCCTCATTTCAGTGTTGAAACGCTGTTTGTCGACCTCAGCTTGATTCTGGAAGGGGGCTTTCTCCTGGGCAGACATTGCCTGAGTAAAAAATAACAACCAACCAATCCATCAACATTTCTTTCAAGGCACAACACTAATCCACCAGCCCCCACAATTTTCATGCAAAAAATTTTCCACTCCAAGAGACATTCATATTCTTCACAGTTTCCCAATTACCCCCAAAAAAGTGCATACTCAATTTGCATGCAAATAATAAATTTTTCTCTTACCTTCCATCTCTGAGCACAGCTCCTGGAGAATTCAGTGAAGGCAACGGCCTGATCAGGATGGCGTTTCTTCAACTCTTCTCGACATGCCTGCACAAAATAGGCATATGCAGTCATCCTACCCCTCGGTTTTCCCGGTACCTTATTTCTCGGCATAATGACCTTTCTTATTAGACCTGTTCAGTTAACCACCAAAAAACAATGAAAAAATCCAATATCAGCCAAAATTTCTCAAACAATCCAATTCATACTCTAAATATGCATCAATTTGCCAAAAAACATGGCACAAATGCGGTTCTGTTTTGGAAAAATTTCGAAAAATTAGTTTAGCGTCAGTAAAATTCATACCTTTTGTATTTTAGATGGAGGTTCTCTTTCCTATGTTATCGTTTACGCACTACTATACTGGTAAATGGACAAGTAAAGTAGTAAAAGGAGCGCAAAAGGGTTGATGTTTTCTAGATGGAACAATTCTTAACTTGAGAGAATCTCTCAGAGAGAATTTGGTAAAGAGAAACGATAGAGCTGTGCTGCTGCAGCAATGCAAACGCAAAGGCAAGGCAAAATGCACTGGTTCTCAAGCTTTGGCTGCTTTAGCGTTTATTCGCTTTAGATTTGAAGGAGAGCCGAGGAAAAAGCAAGCTTCACTTTGGCTTCACCATCGCCACCACCACCACCACCTTTACAACATGTAGGCATACAGCTTTTAGCATAGACCAGGCCAGACAATAGTAGTAGTGCCTCTGCCTGCTGCACACAAGTTAAACAGTACACACACGAAAAGCAGAGCAACCTTCTTCTTCTCTACCCAATCTCTTGCTCCATTATAAAATGGCCATAGCAAATGGCAAAGCTTCTCCCTATAAACTATATCTACAAAAATACATACATAAATATAAATTTTATATGGAAATTATGGCTTAGCTACCTAACCAACTGAAAGCCCTTTCTGCCTTTCGTTTCGTGTTGCTTACGTTTGCTCGTTTGGATAGCTCTCATTCTTCTCTCAAGTTGCCTTTGCCTAAGCCTTTTTGGGTTGCTTGCTTACCACTATACTGCGATGCGATATTAGGGAACGACAAAGCTGAATAGCTGACAAAACTATTTGTTACAATATTTTTTTCCAAATGTCTGATCATCCGGCGTACTTTCCACTACTACGTACAAGTTTCTGAAGAAACTTTAAGATTTTTTCCAGTCATTTCTAGCGTGGGAAACTTACAGAACTTTTATTTTTCAGGACACTTCAGCAGTATGAGTTGACATTGACATATCCTTCAATGAACATGTCATGATGAAAAACAAGACCTAGGCTAGGTATGGGGCTCGAGTATGTAGATATTTTATTTAAATGATAAGATAGATATTTTATGAATGGGTGATACAAGGGTCAAAAGGTATTATGAGTATGGAATGTTTTCGTTTCATTTCAGGTATTTACCACTACCAAGGTCTTTCTTGGCATGCATTGTGCAGCCAAATTTCAGGAAGTGGAATGATTTGGCAGTGTCAGCATAAGTGTATTTTTATGCATCTATGCTCAGCACTAAAAGTTGAATACTTTTTCTCGGTGCCTTAAGGTGCTCACGCTTAATTTAATTTGTTTGTGAAGGTAACTGCCAAGCAAAACTAGCGAGTAAAAACAATTTTGTATTAAGTTCATTCATTCATTCATTCATGAAATTAATATTAATTTGGGGTTGACAACTTTTCTACGTTCATGGGGGAACTTGCAACTACCACTTGCATGCTAAATTTTTATTATTACCAGCTCAGGATAATCATTTTATGTAACAATTATTTTGAATGCAAAAATTCATTTCATTCATTGAAACGCAATTTTATCCTTTGTTCTCGCCTCTTTTTCAATACAATTTTGGCTTTAGAAAATCGGCTCCTTGTACCCATCATTACAGCAGCGACTGGTTTTTTTACTGCTGCCTAAATAAATGGCAATGGTCTCATAGTCGGGGAATAGGTACATACAAATAAGAGGTTGTGTGAATGTTGTGATGCGTATAACGTGTAAGTGGAAACTTTTTTTATATCTATAAAAGTTGCTGATGATGACTGCTTTTGCTTTGCATGCTAAACTCCCTTCTCCTTTACCTCTCTTCTCTCTGCTTGCCTGCGTTTTTGTCCGTTGATAGAACTAGATGCTTTTGGTTTTGGATAGTGTGTGTAGTGGTGCCATAGATTGCTTGAGTTGTGTTGCTTTAAAACTACAGTGACAGAGGTGCGCGTTTTCAAAATTTCGTATCAAATTCATCTTTAAAGGTCATGCATTTTCTAAAATAAAATCATCCTCAAAATTTAGAAATAAACAAACAAATGTTTACTCGAGCCGGCGAGGTAAGATCGAGCCTTGCCATGTTTATTTCAAGGGTCGCAATGGAATTGTACTCATTGACCTCCTCAGGAAAATTCCATTTTTCTTGACACGTCGGGTCTTTGTTCAGGGCTCTAAGCTCAACTGTAATTCTCTATGACTAAATGGATGTACGTGTGCTTTTATTACTGCACTCGTCATCACGGTGTTTGTTAGGCCTTTTACAAAAAGCTGCTTGGTTTCGTTTCCCTCTCTCTTTACAAGAGTTGATGAACGCTTGCCTTACTTTACTTGTTTGCTGTGGCTGCGGCTGTGTTGCAAGAGAGAGACCATTGGGATAAGAAGAAGGATATTATATTGAAGCAGAAGAAAAGAAGGGAACTCTGCTTTGATGGTGATGGGGAATGATGATGATGATGATGATAATGGAAGAAGGTATGCAGCAGCAAGCAAGGCAAAAGTCTGAGAAAAAGAACACAGACCTTTTAGATTTACTTGAACCAACTTACGTCTTACGTGATACAGTGAACAAGGTATGTTTTATATGCGCAAATAGCTTGTATATATGTTTGGATGGAAACGTGATATTATGTATATATATCATGTAGAGAGTACAGATGAATGGTGACAGTTCAACTTTTTGGGCACAACAACAACTCTGCCTGCAATGACTTCATATAAACGAAACGAAAGAAGTGCCATCATCATCGTCATCATCATCATCATCAAAATGTATGCTGCTAGCTAGCTACATAGTTGGTTAAAGCCCACACACAATTTTGAATGCACAAACCAAGTAAACTGAACTGACTAAAGCCAGAAAGAGAAGAAGAGGAGAATCAGATAGATAGATAGGGAATGCACAGAAAAATAGAAGAGCATCATCATCAGCCTTGTACGGAAAGTTGGAATTGGAATTAAAAGCGTTTACTGATGGCGGCGGCTTTACGTGTAGAAATGAAAAGAGCTTTTTAACTATGACCACAGCGGTAGGAAAAATAAATCCACATTCCATGCATTTAAAATGGTAGCCTGTGGATGATAAGTTTGGATATGTTATCCTACCGGCATTATTGGTTTCTTGTTTGCTACGTTATTATGTTTATGTTACGTTACGTACATTAAAACTATATTATTGCAGTTAGAGTGTGTATTTACAATATGTAGGGAAAATATAAGCTTATTATTTACTAAACTCCCTCGCCGTCTTTTTCAAAATGCAAGGAGAGGGACGCTGTTTCAGCGTGCGTCTCTGCCACATGACTTTCACGATGGAAAGGCTTAAATGGTTTGATGATATTATGATGATGTATTTAAAAGTAATATGTTTTCCTCTCTCACGTTCACAGTTTGTCATTTACCTTGATACGTTTATTGCTGTGGATCAGTGGATGGAAATGATAGTAGTGGAACAGCGTTTTAGATAACGATAATATTCTGTTCAAAAAGTAAAGCAGTTGAGACGAGATGTGTAAGGGCGACAGAAAAAGATATGAGAACACCTTCGTATCATCGTATCTCTATCTCTAATAATTATTATTACTGCGTAGTTTGCACTACATAACAAGCCAAAAACATTGCTTGTGATGATGATGACAGTGATGTTAAGAGGTGAAATAATATCGCTTAGATTGGAACATTGGATGGCGGTGTTTTATGTTGGATGGAGTTTGGCTGCACATTTTATGCGAATGAATGGAGATGAGAGTGAACACGGGGGAATTAATACTTTTCGCAAACATCATCAGAATGTTGGCTTGTCCGATAACATATTAAACCAATTTTTTTTTTACTTCTCCCAATATTAACTATGTTATGCTGATGATGATGTGTGATGTTTATGTTGATATTTTGGCCTCTTGTGTGTTTTATATTTGTTGGCGTCTCCCTTCGTTCTTGTATGAAATATGTGAACATTGTGCATGCAACGATGCTTAACTGCATTTTTCAGCATGCTGCCATGAAATAATCCCTCTGAATGAATTTGTGTTTTTTTCTTATTTTTTAGTTTGTTTGCATGTTCAACAAATTAAGAAGAAGAAAAAATGGAGTACATAAGGGGGACATTTTGTAATATGATCGAGTTGCTGATGACATGACATGATGAGGCAATAAACATTTTAAAGTGAAACATAAGACAGAGTTCATGAAAAGAAACAGAGTTGGTATGTAACATTGATTACTTGATTGAATCCTCTAGTGCTTTTTTTTGCACTCAACTCAGATTAGCTTCATTCAGCAAACCTACAACAGATAGTCACTGTCTGCAACATTTTGTTTGTCCATGATCATATCATCATCATCTTCGTCATTGCCATCATCTCAATCAAAACAGAATTGCATGTCTTGTTTCATGATCAAGATGCATTAATAATCTTCATGCATGTGACAAATATATGGCAAGGTTGCTTAATTATCATCAATCAAAATGATGATAAGACAAGACGATTATATTTTATGATTGCATTTTCATAATTATGCAAAAACATGTAGGTATTCATTTATGTATATTAATTAGTACGACATACTTTCACCGGTTTTTCTACATCTACAATCGCTTTGGTATTTGCTACGTGTGGAATCAACGGCTCATTATCAATACAACTTTTCTCCATTAGAAATGACGCTAAATAACGCAACTTCCTTTCAACTTGTGCTTTAGTCTCTTTCATAAGATGTTAAGTTTGGAAGGAAACTTTGTTTCAAGATTTGCTCCATGAGCACAGACTGGCTTATTCCCACATAATCAAAATCCTCATTGGTATCATTTAGCATAGTTTTGAAAGCGCAGTGCTACTATGAGAGCCAAAATGAGCTGGTAGATGAGAATAAAAAGCTGGAGAAAATTGTTTGGTTGATTTTGTGCTGCTGCTGCTGTATATAGAGAAACGAACTATCGTAGCAGTTATATTATTATATATTATGTAGTTAGGTAATAAAAATGCATGCACACGGAGAAGGAAGAAGTGTGCATGCTGTTGTGTAAGCCATTTTTGTGTGCTGCTTGCTGGCTTTGCTTGCTTTGCCGTGTGTGTTTCTTTACGCCACTTCATTCTCATCATCATCATCATCATGTCAGTCGCCTATATTTTCTACGTACTTGGTACGTACGTCCGCTCTGGAAATCCATATATACTATAAAAAAAACGAACAAACGAAGTAGCAAGTTCGACGAAGATGAAACAGCAGTTGCAATGCAAACCTATTATGTACCTAGCTAACTATAACTAACAACTGCTTTACAGAGCTAGAGAGATATATAAATGTGATAAATGTGATATAATGACAAGATATGCATATAAGCTCGCACCGGCAAAACCGTCATTTATCTGACCTATCTGTGTTTTTTAGTAGGTATGTACCATTCTTTGTAGTAAGAACAACGAAAAAGCAGACAAACGCATAAA
Source organism: Lepidocyrtoides sp. E14 (assembly GCA_027743805.1). Taxonomy (NCBI): domain Eukaryota; kingdom Metazoa; phylum Arthropoda; class Collembola; order Entomobryomorpha; family Entomobryidae; genus Lepidocyrtoides; species Lepidocyrtoides sp. E14. The sequence goes on along the minus strand of JAHZMZ010003079.1, from coordinate 12,676 downwards.
AAAAGTAGACGAGAGCGAGAGAGAGATGTTAGGCAGATGGATGGATAATATGCATAAAGGGAAAACAGCGTTATTTATTCCTAAGCTTATATTATACTCTCAGTTGCTCGCTAACGAACAACCAAATTGTACGCCTATTAAGTACAAAGTATGTACATACATATGTACTTTTTTATATCAGCACAGCAAAAAAATGTACATTGGAAAATAGCAGCACGACGACAGCAGCAGCAAATAAAAACGTGTGTTTTAGAGACATAGTACGTACAATGTATGAGTATATACCTACATACTGTACAGACGTAAGCGTAAACTGAAGCTTTTCAAAAGCGTTGCTTTATAAAAAGCTGGTAATAATATTATTATGCGCCTATTTCTACTACCGCTTTACCTAAAACACAACTTTACTGTTTTTTATTGCGCTTCTTCTTCTTCTTCTTTTTCGTTTCTTTCTTATACAAAGTTGGCTTGCCTTGTAGCTACTACATAGCATCGCATGGAGGCTGATGCTGCAGTTTGTATTACAAATGAAAAGAAGACACGCAACCACATAAAGGCAAAAGCTTATTGTATATACATATATGCATTATTTGTACAATGTATTTTATATTATGTTCTTATAAGTTATCTTAAAAACATTTTGTACTTAGAGAACGTTAGTTATAATATTAACATTTAGGAATAACAGCAGCATTAAAAAAACCTGTCATGTCATGTAAATAAATGCTAGCAGATAGGAGGCTGAATGCGACTGGATAAAAAAATCAAGAGATGCATTTCAAACTCTCTTTGTCCACCACCATTTCCATTTCGTAAAAAGACGATGTAAAAGAATTTGAATAAATGTAGGATGACGACATGCATAAATAGCCATCAATGTACGAGTCTTCTTAAGAGTCTTGTCTACTTCTCTTCTTCTCTGGTCCAGTCGGATATTACGTGCAAATATGCATGCATAATAGACAAATATAATATATACGTTGTACCTATTTTTTATATAAAAAAGTGTTTACAAAGGAATAAGAAATTCTAGAGAGGTAAAAATCCTTTTGTTGTTGCTACTAAATGGAAAAGAAGCCTTGCTGTTAAAGTTATAACTTGCAAGTTTATAGCGTATATTAAATACTATGTCTGTCCCTGTCTACTTACTTTGTGTGATATGGCATGACGGTCTGTGATGCTGCTGCTGATGATGATGATGGCTATGATGATAAAATGATAATATATCTACGATGACTATACTATATGGGCAAGTTAAAATGAAGGTTTTTTGGGTTGGTTATATATTATTGGTTCTACATCTACTTCTCTACGCTCTCTCTCTCCATTTCTTCTTCTAGGAATATGGATTCATCACGACACGACCGTGATGATGATGATGAAGTTGATGCTGAAATGCGTGTAGTAACCTTATATGTGTGCCTGCCTCGGCATAGGCAAATAAGTAAGTACGTTGTTCGGTCGCTTGTTCCTGTGCTTTAGTGTGCATTCTTGTTGTTTAAGTGTTCTTGTTGCTGTGCATTAGAAACAGCGTTCGTTGCTTCGTTTTCCATTTATTGGCTTGGGTAGCTTTTTGGTGGTGGTGGCGATGATGATGATGATGATGATGATTATAAGGCTGGAGTAGAGGAGAATGGCGACTAGCTAGAAGAAATGACTGGCTTCACCATCACCATCACCACCACCACCACCACCGTATGCACAAAAACAAGAAAGTAAGAGAAAAAATGAGAATGAGAGAGAGGTGGTGGTGGTGGTGGTGGCAAGGCAGTCAAGAGAAGCAAAGTAACGTAAAGCAAATGCAAACGCTAAGAGTCCCTCTCTCGACCAATGCTTTAATATACGTGTGTGTAGAGAATGGTAAGTTGGGCACGTTGGCTTGTATATGGTTTTCGCTGTACACTGGGTAGATGCCAATAACACCGTTTGGGAGCACACACGCCATTTGGTTAACATGGCTAATGCATAAGCATTGAATGGAAAATGCATAGGAAAAAGATAATTGGGAAATTAAACCGAATTTCGAGCTCTAATTTTCACCAAAATTGTGGAGAAAGTTGAAGAAATCAATGGCATCATTGGGAATGGTATTTTAGTATGGGAAAGTGGTATTAATATTGCTTAAAGGAGATATTCTCGTGAGAAATTTCTCCCTCGTTCCTTCAAAACCGTTCTGCACTTTGTTCCTTGTCACTCGATGGCTCTGAAAGAGAATGTTTTTTGGGAGAAGAGACGATCCGGTATAGTTTGAAATGAGGAAAAAGTGAACAAAGTAAACTTGGATGTATGATAGCTGTAGTAGTAGGATTGTATGTAACATAAGGATTTTTTTCATGTGGTCGGTTGGTGGTGGTATGGAAAAAGCAATAAGAGAAATGAAAGGGTTGATTGATGGTAAATGTAAAATGTGAGTTGAGAGGAGAGATGGTTTTTTTGTAGAACAGTGAAAGTACATTCATGGCATTTCCTGCAAAGGGTAAAGAGGGAAAATGCGGGAGTGAACTTTTTGGAAATAATGAATTAGAGAAAAAGGAAAACAGACGGATGTATGTGTTCCCACTGGGAAAGGTGATTTCTCTTTTTGTTTTGGGTGGAAAGTTTTAAGAGCTCAAGTTGTCATTTTATGGAGACTGAAACAAAACAAAAGAAAAAGCTGATTTTTTCGTGACAGTTTTTACGTTGTAGTAAAATGATTGTATTGTTAACCAGTAAATATAGTATTGTTAAATCAAAGAGAAAGTTAGACAATCAGCATTGTTTTGGAGAAAGTCAAGTAGAGTTAGGGTTGGCGCTAAAAGTGCACAGAAAGAGAAATCGTTATACTCGTGGATGGTGATTTGTTTTTCTGCGTAAAAAAATTTGTAAAGCTGCTACTACGTCACATTACGAAGATGAAGAGAAACAACAGCCTCATTTCTACACGGTACCTTCTACTCATGGGTCACCTTATTCTTGTCATCACTAGTTTAATGACTCGTGTAAGTTATTTTTCATTTTTAAAGATGGCAATTTTTGTGTAAGTATTTGTTTGAAAAATCAACATCTACATTTTTATATGCAGATGAGGTAGTTTCTTCGGTCGGTGCGTACATTTTTGATGCATTGTGTGAAACTGTTCTTGAGGTTTGACTAGGCAAAGCACGAAGCACGATACTTTTATTTTCGGATTAAAAATTACGGTTCATAAAATATTTCATAAGAATCGTAATATTATTCATTTCATTAGACAACAACACCAGCACTCTCTTTTTCCTTCCTACATTCCAGGATAGTCTGCGACTTCCCGATAGGCTACAGTGGTTTGAACTGTAACAAGACAATCAGATATGTTACAACCGCATTGAAAGTCTACACAAAGATTATAAAAATTACATTATTTTTGCATTAATGTGATTTTTGCGTAGCATTGATTAATGAATTTCACTCAATGTTATTTTCCTTTTTATTACCGATAAAATTAATTTACGATCATGATTTACGGTCTCGTAAAACATTATTTTTCTAGGGATTCTGTAGAGCGTGTCGACAAGCGCCTTCAGCTGGAATAAAATTTGTGTTATTTAATGAAACATTAAAACACTTGGTTCTTTTATTATGATTATTTTTGTTATACCTCCTGTTTTACGTCCCCGCTTAGCTCAAATGTTTCAAGCCCTTCCAAGGTTTTTATTATTTTCCGATTCTTATTTGGATGGTGAGAAGTAAAGCAGCATCAAATAAAATTTTTTAAACAAATAAATACAAGTCATTTTATTTATGCTTCAGTTTACAGTAGTATTGAACAAGAGGGGATATTTTTGAAAAATTAGATGTTCATTTTTTATTAAACTTACAGATTTGTATACTTTCTCTGCATAAAATACTCCAAGGAAAAGAAGTATACTACCCATTACGATGGTCCCAATTGCAATGTTTGTTACCATTTCTGTTGTCAAATGATACATTGAGAGCTCATCTCGGACGGTATTATTATTGAATGTCTCAATATTCTTTTCAGTCTCAGAAGACTGGCTTAATGTTGCAAGTATTGTATAAAATGACGCTGACATTGTGATGGTCCGAGCAATATGGGTCATCGTTTCAACTGGGGATAGCCAATCCCCTATAAAGCCTATCTGATCTCCCATAAGCAATAAAAGTTCTTTCCATTCAGCAATTATTTTGCCATTTAAATTTTGACATAGGAGTTTCTGTTTCTGAAGCTGAACTCCAATTTGCTCGCGTATTTCTTCATAGATGCATGACATAATGTGACAAATACTGTACTCCAGGACCTGCGTTCCAAGAGAACCTGCTGATACAAGTACAATTGACAAGTAGCGCGCAATTAGGAGATACGAATCACGACTGTAAATTTGGTATATATCCTGTCCATAGAATTGAAAGATTCCGGTAAATACAATTAAGCAATAAGGTACTATTAAGTAGGTGTAACGAAGTCGTTTGAGATCGCTAGCCAATTTCGGTAATTTCAAGGCACCACGAAATGTTTTTAAAAACTGATTTTCTATTTTATGCCAGCCGTTACACATCCATACTGTTGGCTTGTATCGAAACCAACATAGAACTAAATTTAAAGCTGGCAGAAGGATTTGAGAAACCAGAAGCGTTTGTGTTATCCAATTTCCACTTCTAGAGGACCTTTAACAATGTCAAAGTCACCAGTCATCTTGTTATAAAATAGCAGAAATAAATTCATTAAGGCAGAAAAATATGAGAAAATCCTTACAAATTTAATACAGATTTAATGCTTAATAAAATAATGATAAACTGAATAGTCAAAGTCCTTAGCGAGTCTTTTGAAATAAGTTTAACGAAGTAAATTTCCTCATCCTCCATGTTTTCTTTGCAACAAGGGTCACGTTTAGAAATCCTTAAGAAACCCATAAAACTCACAAATTTGACAAGAGGCCATAACTTTTTGGAAACTTGACACCTGTGGTTATTGTGATTCTCATAATTCTCATACGATTTCAAATTCTTTAATTTTGTAACCGTTGAAATTGAATTCATTAGATCAAAATCTGAAAACGGAGGTTTAATCATTGCTTTCATCTTTAGAGATTGTTTAGTGGCTGCACTGGCTACAGTTGTTTCCATCTTTTTTTGAAGTATGATTAAGGATATTAAAAATTGATTTTTAATTTTAAAAAACTATTTTGGTCTATTTCAGGAGGAAAATGTCAAGGCTTGCCTTCCAGTCGACTTTACGGATGATCAGTATTCTTCAAAAGACACGGAACTAATCGTTGCACTTTCCCTCAGCATTGCTTTTATCTTAATTGAGTTGACAACGTTTGGCTCTGGTCTAACCATGTTCAGCAGTTTTACCACGGTTTATTGTACGTTTTACATCACTCTTATGTACTACTGTGTATGTTTATGAATGCATTGCTCACCATTGCAATTGATTGACGAAATTATGACTTTATTAATTTGCAGCAATTATGGCCCACGCCCTTGGTACTATTCTTCTTGTGTACTTTCTCACCGAATCATGGGACTGCGGTTTGTACTGGTGGATTTTTAGCTTGACCGTTTGCCTGCCGTTAATGTTTGATGTGGTTACAATACTTCTCGATGCTTGTGCTTATGACGCCAAGTATAAATAGTAGCATTTTTCAAATAATATTTCGCCGGCCAAACCCAAACTACTACACATTTGCTTTCATCACAAAATGCGTAATAATACCTGTTTTGTTATTGTGATCTAATAGGTTGTCTATAAACAAGTCATCTAATTAATTAGTGTTTTTGTTATTCAGTTGTTAGCTAATTACAGATTTTACATGCCTTCACATAGGTATACAAATTGTAAGCATTTACAAGTATTGTGCACTGTTTCAATAATTGATCTCACCATGATGAACTCATCTCAGCTCATTTATTTGTGAAATATATCATAAACTGTCCAATCTAAAAAATGAATAAATATTTTTCATGAGTACAAAATAATACTTATTCTTTTCGCTTAAAGGTATGTAAAAGGAGCCATAACTAAGACAAACAGTAAAAGTTCTCATAATAATATACGACATATTACTGCAGACAATTCAATTATGTACAGTCAAATGAACTAGGTTCATCAGTTTTGATGTATCAATCTTGACAAGCTCGTAGATTACAAATTAAACTCATGGATCTTGCAAAACGCACCTATTTAAGATATTGTGATACGTTTGTCATTTTAACAGATCGTTAAATTCATTATTAGCATTAATTATATTCTAAATTAGGTAACCTACATGATATTATTTGAAACCCGCCCAGTAAGTTATATACCTTCTTGGTCCTTAAATTCAATTATTTTGGAAAAATTGTATTTTTGTAGTTTATAATTTACTAAAACACCACTGTATCCTGTTATTCAGTGCATGAAAATTTGAACTGTTTTTCAATTTTTAGTTTAATTTCCACATGAAAATACAGTTTTTAAGGAATAACAAATCTCGAGATATCTCTGCCACTTTTGCTGCAATGTTAACATGCAAGGTAAAGAGGAAGTGAAGCAAATTGGCCATCACATCAACATCAACACTCAACAAATAAGGGTAAATAGGTTGTCTTTTTCTGCCTAAAGGATATTTTTAAGCGGATGTAGCCTTGTTGGTTTGAATGAGCAACGTGTTCAAAACAATTTGATTAAATCAAAACTTTCATTATGTTTACCTGTGTCATTCAAAATTCTTAAGAAACATACACAGGTACATCCAAATAAGATAGACATACATATTGCATTAGTTTAGTTGATTTCGCTACATGGAAAGGATGTTGCTATTTATTTACGTAAACATTTTTTTTCATTTCATGGGAACTGTATGAATACATACGGAATTCCACACATCTGCTCATACTATGGAGAACTTCCGTTGACTGTTTTTTATCTTTTGAATCTGTTTCATTCAGTTCTTCACTCTCTTTATACATTTTGAGAATCAATTTAAAAGGAAGCTGTAACTCCACTTCTGTCCTGTTTTTCAACAAAAACGTAAAAATAAGTATTGAAGTACTATCACTATACTACTGCCATCAAATTAAAGGTAAAAACAAACCATGTTCTAGGCAAAACCTAAAATGTAAACATTCTCCGTATTTGAACAAGGTGCACCATTGTACCAAATATTGTTCCATCATAGTTTCAGAAAAAGAGTCTGTCACGTCTTCTTTTCGCTTCATAGTAATTTGATTTTTTATCGCTGTAAAATGTAGTGATTAAAACATTCCGTTTCTATAAAAGATTAGAAATTATCGTCCCTTCATACATCAAATCATTGTAAGAGATAATACGTTATACGAGTTAAATCAATTCATGAATCTCATTTCATTTTGGTTGGGATCAATGTTTATAAATCCACATTTAAAAGATTTATATGCACAAACTAAAATTTCTGACATCCAGACGCTTGAGGTACTTACCTTAAACTATTAATTAGTTCACCCCAGGTAAACTTCACTTCCCATTTATCTTGAGTGACTAGCTGTGACTCATTATTATTATTACGTAATATTTTCAAGAGAGTAAACAAGACCAGTAAAGAGAAGAGATCCATACACGGTGAGTCTAGTTCTTCTATTTATGTGTATGTATTTGGGGTTTTCATGTCACGGGAGCAAAAGTAGAAATATCATTACATGAGAAGCAGAGGAAGAGCAAAGAAGAAACGACCAACTGTGTAATATTTTTATGGTGATATGATGATATTATGATGGCTCTCTGGCTCATCTATATCCCTAAAAAATGTACGGACGGACACGTTCTCACATGTACTAGAATTTTACACAGCATGCCAACTGATTCTCCATTCCATTTTCTCTACACACAGTAATGCACTGCTGTCTGCTGCTGCTGCTTTCTGCCGAGAGACCTTCTGGTCTGGAGTTGTGGTTGATAATGCTTTTCTACTAGAGATATATCAGAAAGCATAGAAAGGAGCATAGAATAGGTTAGAACATAAATGGAGGAAACACTTTTTCCACCAATTCCAGCGTAGTATTCTATTTACGTCTGTCTCTTCCAAAACAAACTCTTTTCCTTTTACTTTTCTCTCTCTCTCTCTCTTTCTCATCTCAATCCCTCTCCAGCAAGATCTATTTTTAGCAAAAGGCAATAACACAGAAAACAGAAGAGAAAGAGGGAGATGCGAGAAGCAGGGGAAAAAATAGAGAAGAAAGTTACGTATATTCTCTTACTGATGAATATAATAATAATGATATAAAGGTACTACACAAGATACACAAAATGTTCTCCAGTTTCTATTCTCCAGACCATTCGGTGAGTTGTGGAGAAAGAAGCATATATTCAATGTGAAACCTAAGTACTTTTAACGGTTATTTTGGTGCATCATTCATCATATCGATAAAATGAGAAGAAGAAGTGAAGCAGAAATATGATGTGAGTGTGTTCGTTTCTTTCAGCATCCTCAGTTTGCTCATGGATGATATTTTGTGTAGGTACTCATGAGTCATGACTCATATAATAATAACAAATACAAGAACTACTACTACCAACACTATTGCAGCTAGAAAGTCATCAGAAAACTCTCCAACAGTTTTTTTAATACTTTTTTTTCTCTGGAGAGAGGAAGTGAAAGAGAAAGAGGTGAAGTGAGATTCTGTTGAGCGGAAATCTGATTCTATATTTATGTTGTCCTCGTTTTTGTCGTCGTCATCACCGTCATTATCGTTGATGTTTGCAAGCGGCTACTTTTACTTGAGCTCAGGTTGAAATGTTACCTTTTCGCTGTTTCGACGCAAAAAAAATAAAGTTTACAAAAGTAGTGTGTGGCAGTGTGTAATAAATAAGTCAGGATATTACATTAAGTATGCTAGTAGGTAGCAGCGGCAGCAATAACAGGACTAAAAGCTACAAATTGTAAGATTTCAGGAAGACAATAATAACATTAGTAAGAAGTTCCTAATGTGGTTTTTGTGGAGAGGTTGTCATTCTAGTGCTCCAACTTCTACTACTACTACCTTTCTCTCTGCCATTTCTACAATAGTTGTTGACGAGGGTCTCTTGAAGGCGAGAAGGGGTAATAAGATGATCGAAATAGTGGGAATGCGTATATCAGCACAGAAAAGGTGAAAGGGCATATACGTAGAAATAAAAAAAAATGATAAAAAAGTAAGGCTGGCAGGACATTATTCAATAATGAGATAGGAAAGGGTAAAAGTCAAAGGACAATGAAATGGTAAAATGTGCATGCAAGCTATAGGTAAATCCCTCACTTTCTGAAATTTGATCTACTGAATGTAGGACGAAAAGGGACTATTTCATGCTTACCTGTATGATGGACGGATGGGTATGGTAATAGTAATGAGAGATACGTGTTTGCTTGAACTATAATAGTTTGTTATGGGAAAGTTTGCGTAGGAGTATTAATATGAGCCCTTTGAGAGTCTTTACTGGAGTGGAAAAATAAAAAGCAACAATACCACTAGGAAACGACGTAAGGTATTCAGCATCATTGGGTGAAGAAAGCAGCAAAACCCGTCTTTTACAGCAGTCAGTCATAGTCAGTCACGTCAGTGGAGTACGGGAGAGAGAGAGAGAGAGAGGGAAAAAAGGAGGAGGAGCAGAATAAAGGAGAGGAAATTGAGCAAAATATAATTTCATTAATTGAAAGAGAAGGATGTGCGGAGGAGGAATGAATGGTATAGTAAGACTGGAGGCACTCTCTGACTTTCACTTTGCTCTGTGATCTGAGAGAAGAGAAGAGGCACTAGAAATGAATCCATCTGCTGTGGGATGAAGAGAATTTCGCATGAAGCCCTACTTTTGTTGTTATTATTATCGTCATCATCACTATCTTCATCATTTTTATGCTTCCCTGTAAAATCCAGTATAATTCCAAAAATGTGTTCCTTCATAGTTTTCACTCGGTAAACATATTCCGCTCAATTCAGACGCGCATATTGTAGGTAAGTTGAATGTACTTCTAAAACGTATTTTTCGGTTTCCCTATTAATGGGTTTTTGGTACTGTGACGTTTTTTTATGTTTAAACAAACTGCCTTTTATGGCATCAACAGGATATTGATAAAAGCAAAGAAGCTGATTGCCAACATTTTGCACCATATTGAACCAATAGAACTCTCGTTCCTTCTCGAACCAATCTCCTTACTACTGTACCGGTCTTACAAATGTCGATCTAGTCATTTTCGTCAATCAGGTTTATATTCCATTATAGAATGGGGATCACATTCTAATAAATTGGAAAGACCAACCATATAGCACAACACACATTCGTGCTTTTTAACAAAAGGTCGGAACAGAACGTTCAAGAGACCAGAAGAATTTCTCTTGTCTTGTCCGTCCAGCAGCATAATTTGCTTCAAACCATTTTAAAGTGGTCATCAGTCATCATTTAGATACACACTGTCCATTTTTAATAAAGGTCAGTTAAGAAAATTATTTTATATTCAACCACATTCATATTTATGCATAAGTACTAAATGTAAATTTTTCAGTAATTTAAAAAAAATATTTCTTTTAATTCCAGACAAAAAACAGCATCGAAGCTCACCAAGTACAGCCTTCTCCTGTCCTGTCCTATCAAATAACTCGCAAACGTCAATCCATGACTTTTTACACTGCATGGTAATTAGCATAACCTGCTCATTTAAATCACTATTCTTCCTGCAAAGTTTTTTTTAGTCAACCGAATCGATAACAATCAAAGTTCTGCAAAACAATGGTGTTTTAAAATGTGCAATAATAATAACAATTTTCGTTGAGGTAGTGGTGACGTCTTTGCCTGACACGCACCTCTTATTGAAATATGATGAAAAAATATCTTGAAGAATTAATAGTTAATGTGCTTTCAATAATGATACAAACCGCAGTATTATTATAAATTTTACTTGTTCGCACGTAACAGTGCCAAAAAAAAACGTTGAAAATGAGCCGGATGCTAATCATTTCTGATGAAATGTTCAATTATTATGAACAGTGAAAAATATTTTTTATTCGCACGCGGCCAACTTGTGACTAACTGCAAAGAAATGTTACGATTCTTTTTATCAAAATCAATATTATATTATCGCTATTATTATTATTGAACTTTGTATTCATCTGTGCCACTTGAGTGTGTGGTGGTAAGGAATACATTTTTCATCTTGTACGGCTGACCACTAGGAGGTTAAAAATCCCTCAGCTAAAAAGGTAAGGAATGGCTATATCTCATTTAATAATTTTGAAGGTGCATACAGTAGTATTGCATTTTTTTCATATGAAATGTCTGGCTGTGTGTCTGTCTGCCTGCATCTTATTACCTACGTCCTACTATGAAATACTAATTATGCAAACATCAGATAATAACACTATGTAATTATGCTAAAGTGAAATTATTATGGTGTCAGCTCAAGCACGGAGCGATGTACTGGATACAGTAAATATTGCTAAATTTATTTATGATTGAATGATAGTTATCAATCATTGTATTATTATAGCATTGACTGATTGAAACACAATCTATCATACTTATTATTACGTACATACAATGCAATGCACACTGTACCTTTTCTTCATTGTAATGGCTACCATAACCTACCTTTTCGTTTCTTTGCCAGTCATGCATATCCGCACACAAAAATTAACTTCCGTAGCTATCAAATCATAATATCAGAAAATTGATGTATTTATCGTCACCCTTCGTTGTTTTGTGCTGTGTATTCTCTTTTGTCTGTCTACGAGGATGATGGAAACTTGTGTTATCTTTGCAGCATTAGTAGTGCAAGCAAAATATCTATGCACACCACGGTAGCAAACTTGCAAAAAATGCTGCTTCAATTAAAGCCATTGATTGAAGCCATCTATTAATGCATGTTACTGTGTTAAATAGTTGAAAGCACAAATACACATGTATAAATTAAAAATTAGATAAGCAAGAATTAAACATAAATTAGTTTACAAAGGTATTTTTTTTTATTTTTCATTTTAGCACTGCACTAAAACCATCAAATCATGATCAAAATATTTATTTTAGCAAAGTCTACATCGTGGATGATGAAATTTCAGTTAGGTATGGTGAGATATACTTCACATCAAAGATGAAAAATTTAACATACACTTGATTTATATTATTTAGTCGCTTACAAATCAAACTTACTAATCGTTATGATTCATGATGATATTGCTGGTAACATTTTGTTTACATGTTTCCTTCATTCAAAAACTAGTTAATGACTATTAATGCTCAGTGCAAAAAATTAATGAAGGAATTCGTTTAAATCCAAGATTTATCATCCATGTCTACATAAAGTAAAGGTAAAGCCGCCTCTGAACTTAATTATATAATAGAGATGATGCAATTTGTTTTTAAAATTACCATTAAATAGCAAAATCATTGCCATTTTTCATGTTTCTAGTAGTAGTAGTAGTACACACGTAGTTTCCGCATTTCATTGGGACTTTGGTGGTAGTAGGCTAGTCATTTTCAAGAATACGATAATTAAAAAGTTATTACACTCTTGATATATAGCTCGACTGTTTCTCCAATTTTCTTCTATTTCTTTATTAGTCCTCTCTTCTCAAACTATTTCTTCGTTTCCCTATCATATTGCATTCAATATATTATTGTACAAGTATCGATATTTTGTTGCTAACTGAAGCTGGAAAGAAGCCAGAGAATGCATCATCATCATAATCATCATACCAAAAACGAAACCATTCCTAC
>JAHZMZ010003078.1:0-40405 GCA_027743805.1 Lepidocyrtoides sp. E14 | reverse complement strand
GAAAGCGTAAATGCGTTTAGTTAACAATTAAATTATGATCTTAATATCACCTTATGGATGCAATTAGCAAAAATTGTCTCAGCATAATATACTGCATGACATGTAATTAATTTTCAATTTAGTTTGAACTATGAATTCGGTAGAAGTAGAGGTATCATTTCTGGTTAATTGAATATAAATGTCTTGAATTTTCATTCAAAAACAAAATTCCTCTATTTAGATTAAAATAGAGGCCTAATACATTTGTGAGTCATCTTCTGCAAAACGTGATGATGACACATTATTCAACCTGATATCTTGACAGGTAATTCTATAAAGTCAACAAGGAGGCTTATTATCATTGACACCTCATTACCAACTTATGGTATTTCTGTTTGGGCCGTTTTTACAGTTTTTTCATCTCTAGTAGATATCCATAAGTCTTCATTTCACCGACAAATTTTCGACAGTCACACGTTGTACTTGTTGATCAAGGTTTCGTTTAACAAATCGGCCGTGGGATCTTATTTCCTTTCCAGCTTTCGGGTTTTCAAAAAAGTAGGGTTTTAAAGTGGCTATATTACATCATGTTCAACTTGCAAAACTTGCATTCACAAAAGCAGACATTTTTTTGTCCCTTCTGTTGTTCTAGACTAATATACAAATCATCACCATTATGCATTCGCACAAGATTTATACGCATTCTCCTGTCGTTTAAAAAGACCATATGTGTGTGGTAGTCAATTCCAAATACATTTTGCACTTCTAGCATTCCAATAAAAAGCTAAACCACTGGTGCAACAATTTAGCAGGATTACTGCTGTTTTTACTACTACGAAACATGCTTGTTTTTTAATGTTACATTACACAGATGGAAAGTATCTGAGAGAAATTTAAAAGTGATATCTTTATAGCTCTCTGAGAAGCATGTGTTCTACGCTCATTTCCCGCATGTAATGTGCCAGAAGTTAAAACTTGATAATAATCACCATGAAGCTTGTAAATCACAGAAAATTTTTAACTAGCTATCTAGCAGCAGCAGTAGTAGTAGTAAAAGGAAAGCAGAAGTTCATCTACGCTCCTACTACTACTGCCATGCCGCCGCCAATGATGATGACAATGTCGTGAAATGCAACGCAACTCTAAAAAAAACTGGTGTCGGTGTTTGTTATTCTGTTGTGGTGGTGGTGGTGGTGGCGGACGTGCTTTTAAGTTTTAATCTTGTACAATTTGTACAAAAATAAAATTGAATTAAATGCAAAGTTATGGCATATTGTCTTGTTCCATGACATTATTCCGCTTCGGTTTACAGAGAGGTGAATCCTATTTATTTGTGCTTCGGTCGTTTTCATTATTGTTTCCTCATCTTTGTCTCCATTTGCCATTTCACTGAAACAGAATGCACACACGGCAAAAAAAAACTAGACAGGAAAAAGGCACATTAAACTGTGCACATAGGAATTGGAATAGATGAAAAGTGTGTGCTTCCAAGCGTAATCATTAAGTGGATTGTGGATCATGTTATTACTGCCGGTCGAGTCAAGTGCTCTACTAGTATTTTCTCTCGAACCGAAACAAATCTTGATTTGGATCTTTCCTTTGGAAAACAAAACAGTAAATTAAAATACAAAAAACTGTAACATTTGTTTCATCATATGAACAGCACAGTAATGTTGTTACATATTACTATTTGATCCCACTACTACTGCTACATTTCCTTTTGAAACTGAAGTCACCTTTTTCATTCATTGGTTGGCAATAATAACATTTGAATCGTGAAGGATGTGATATGTGATGTGGGCTGCTTTCATGAACGTAAATACGTAGTAATACATATTATGCCAATAACATGATATTATCTAGATAGAATCTCTCACATAGTTTGAGTTTACATGCACCAACGGGCCAATTTTCGGTTTCACTTTGTCTCGGGTGGGATGACATATTTTAGTGCCATTGTTCCCCCTTTGTAATGAGATCGTAGGAGTTCCTTTTTATCATTCCATTCACCAAATGCATATATATATACCACACATTTTTTTTTACCTAAATACAAAACAACATGCTTGATTTCTGTGTACTCCCATGCGAAAAGGAAAAGAGTTATGAGAATTGGAAAAGTTAAGCTCAGTTTAACTTGCGTTTTCTTCATGTGGCAATATTATTATGGTATATAAACACCTAATCATTACCTTTCTTACCATTCCTTTCTCCTTATTTTTTTTTACTCAAGGAATGAACGCATATTGACTTTTCACTATACCTATGTATATTTTGAATACTTATTTTTACCTATATGCATTCTTGTTTCTTTTTTTCGAGAAGCCAAGAAAAAGATGTATGTTATGTGATGCGAATTGAAAAAGACAACAAGAAGTGTGTACTGCAATAATAGTAATAATAATAATAATAAAAGTAATGCATGAAACAAGAAGCTTTTTAATGCTTTTTGGCTAGCAGCTTGCTGTAAATGTATCAGAAAAACAGGAGAAAAAAAATAGTAGCAGAGAAAAAGAGTGAGAGATGAGATGCTAATAAATCTTGACTTCAAACTACAAAATTGCTTGACGATGACTTGGATGAATGTTGCTTTTTTCGGTTGCTGAGTACTAGAATTATGAATGTGCCTTTTCAACGAAACCACCTCTCCTTTTCCATAGCATGACAAGGGAAGCAAACCAAAAGTATTTTGCAAATAGCCTCAGTAAATAGCTTAGTACTGATATCCAGGGTCTCTCTAATAGAGTGTCTGTGAGTTTGTTGTGAGTGTCTCACTGTGAGTTTATATATATTTCTTTTACTAAGATCATTATTATTACTATTTTTTGTAATTTTTGAAACTTCAGAGTATGCCGTTAAGAAGAAAAATAGAAAGCACATTTGAAATTTTTTTTGAATTTGTATTCAGACTTTTATCAACTTCTTGTAGTCAATACAGTTTTGACTTTGACGTAATGAAGAAGTGAGTTGTGGGATTCCTCATTGTGTTGTTCATCCAAGAAATACACATATATAATGCCTACCTACCTATGTGAATATATACGATTTAGTTTGATAATGATAATAGTAATGATAATACATCGCCTTTCTTCTTCCTCCACCAATTCTTTTGTCGTCAAGCAAGAGGAATTTTTCAAAAGAATTTCAATGCTACATGCAAATAGTAAAGAAGATAAGAGAGAGAGAGAAAAAAAAGACAAGCTGAAACTCCTCAAGAAAATTGGGTCTTTGTGCGGAGGTGGTGGTGGCAGCAAAAAGTAATGCCAGAGTTACAACTTTCGACAGTGTTCTGTGGTGTGGTGGTTGATGATGATAATGTTCACCCATATAAAAAATGCAGTGACTGCTACTAAAAAAGCTAAAGCCAGTCACACAATTACTGATATAAATATGTGCATACACTTGTGCGCAGGAGGAGCGTGATTGTTAGCGAAATTTGTACATACATAAACTCGTCTTGCTGCCGTATTAACACCAACGCCACAACAATAACTAATTGCGGTGATATAGGTAGAAAATTATCGGCATGTCAGAGAATCGAATTGAAAACAAATGTAAAAAGGTAATAAAAAGCTAAAAGCTGTAGTAACTTTTTTTCCGATTCAGATTCAATATTCGAATAATTCTGTTTCGTGCGAGAACAAAGAATGTAGTTAAATCAACTCTAATCACACTTTACACAAGGTTACATTAAACTTGACACCTGCCATTTTAGAGAGCACAAAAAGCGACATTTTTTGTGTAGGGGTATGTAAAATTTAAATAAAAACATCAATGCCAAATTCCCAGTCCTTCTACTATTTTTGAATAAAAATAATAATAACAATATGCGCACATACCTTTCACGTTTTTAAAATGTACAAATTTTCTTTAAAAAATAATTGTTCCTTTGGGACTTGTCCCGCTTTCTACCATTTATTTTATCAAAGTAGTGTACAAAAGTAAAATTAGCGATGCCCGTTATCATTAAGTAGGGCCAGTAGTAGTTGGAAAGAAAATTGTGTGGGCATTCCGAGATCAGCTTTTTCTTGGTTGACTTTTGCAAAATAAAAAGATGTGTGTAAATACACAAGAGACTACTGTTTAGCCTGCTGACAGACTAGGCTACATCATGTTTACCATGATTATGTCGGAGGAGGTAATGAATGCCGTTTATGCAGGCTTCAATCTTTTTTCACCAAAAAGTTTGGATTAGGTCACGTCATTGTAATGTACACTAGACGACGACAACAGAGTTGTACTGAAAGAAATGTGACTCCTACTTCTCCCAAATGTTATCATGATCATCTCATATATACTACCGACGTTAATGGTATTATACACACTTGGTTTTAAGACAGAAAATAGCATTTTAGTGTGGGCTAATGTTTTTTGAAAACACTTTCATTGCCAACAACATAAACACATGAATGCAGTACAGAGAAGTTCTTTCTTCATGAAGCAATCAGTCTCTGCATTTCATTACATATTTCACACAAGACAGAAGAGAGAAACATTGTAAAGCTCAAGTTTTGATAGTAGAGTGGCGTGAGTGAGTGAGTTAGCGGCTTCCTTGGCTGGTTCTCCGCTCAAGAATAAAAGGAACATTTCCATTCCATTGCTCCATTTGCAAATTTGTGCATTTTAATTTCACAATCTTCATCCATTTCTCTTTCCTTTCTCGCAAAAATCTTTTTTTTTTTTTTTTGCTCTCTTCGTCTTGAGCAACATGATAGGAAAATATACACACAGTTGCAATGCAGCAACGGTTGTATAAACATCGTCATCATCACCACCACACACAAGTACATATGTATATTATCAGCAGTGTTAGATCAGGTGGAGGCGGCGAGGGTGAGGAATGAGAAAATGTGCCGGCATACAAAAACATACGATGTAGGGGCATACGATGTAATATAGGTAACTCAACAGAGAGTCGACCTAGGTAAGCGACAGAAAAAATACTACTACTACTACTACTACCACACAAGATACTACTATACCTATATAAATTACGTATTTGCGTAGTAGCGTAGCTGATGATGATAACGATAATGTGGTGTGGGGTTTTAAAGTTTTAAGTCTGGTTTGCCAAAAAAAAGTGAAGAGTTTGGAAAAAAAATTGTTTAATGAAATAGACTTTTTTTTTCTTTCACTGCTTATTTTTCTTCCACTACTACTCCTTCACTCCCATTCCTCCTTTTTCCTTTGCAAAAATGATCATTTTCTCTTCATTACTAGAAAAGTTTTTAAGCAAAAATATTTTACTTGAATAGAGCATCTCGATTTCAGCAATGATAATAGTGGTGGTGGTGGTATTTACAGCAAGAAACAAAAGCTGAGAGCGATATGTGCTGCTGATGATCATCATCATCTTCATACTCACTCATTCACTATTCACTCTTGCATATGAACTTGTTATAATCTGAGTGAGTATATATTATTAACTCTGTTGAAAACAGTGTTGCTCTTTTTTTTGCTCCTTGTGTGAAATGAAGTAAGTATGTTTTTATGTGTTTTCCCATAAACCACTCGCCGCCACACTTTGTAAGGAAAACCTAAAAAAAGCTAAAGGACGTTTTTTCTTCAAGTTGAAGACGACGACAAAATGACGATGCGGCTTTTGCTGCTAATGGTTCACTAGTTTTTTTTTACAATGCGTGGGTGCAACTTCTCATCTCTCTCTCTCTCTTTTATCTTTTTACCTCTTTGCTTTCCTCTCTTGTTAATACAAAGCCAGCAAACTAACATGTGCACATTCTCTATGTTTATATATTCGCTGTTATAATTGGGGATTGAATGTGCCTAAATATATTTTTACATATTATATCGGCAGTAAGTAGACAAACGACGACAGCATCAACTTGTAACACAATCCTCCAATGCAAGACGCAATGTTTTATAGTAAATAATGTTCATTGCGCTGATATGCATAATAATGATGATAATAATAATATAATTATTGTTTGTTATATGGGTAATAATACTAAATACTAAAGAGACAGAGAACAAGCACCACTTTGGCATGCTTATATGATCACCACATCACATCTTATGAAGCCTTCGTTAACTAACCAATACACTTCTCCTTGCTTCTCTCAATCTCATTCTTATTCTTAGCTTTTTGTCGTTTTTTTTTCTCTCAGCTCTCACAAGTTGTAGTAGGAGCTTTCAGCTTTAATTGCATTCTACAAAGACACGCATAGATCATCATGTTGTGAAATAATAAAAGCGCAAGTTTAACAGCATCAAGTTCTGAAAAATGGTGCCAATGGAATGTGTTATACGCAAATAGAGTAGAGAGAGAGAGAGAGCAGAAGAAGAAGAAGAAGAAAAAAGAAAGAAAGTATTATCTTTTTTAACCATTAGAAAGATGATAACTATTATTTGTTCTCCATTTTTTTTCTATTTTACCAGACGACTGTTGTACTGAAACTGATGAAGCTGCTACCTCCAACGCATTTTGAAAAAAACTGTCTCTTTTCAAACTCGCACTGACTTACATGGTGGAGTCAACCGTGTTTTTTTTTCTTCCCCCGATCTCTTTTCCCTGAATGGTGACAGAAAAGGTTGAACAAGTAGGATCATTTTTTAGGTAGAAGGCGAAGAAGAAGAAAAAAAGAATAGGAATAAGAAAAAAAAATAATCATTTTTTAAACCTGTTCTATAAATATAAGTAGAAGATCTATGTACGTCAAGAGAGAAAAAAGAAGGAGAAGAAAGGCGTCCTCTTATTCTTCTTCGTCGTCGTCTTGTAATTAGTTCTTTTAGGACGATGAGATTAATGTAGCGTTCGTTTGCTTGTGACCGATCTCTTTGAAGACATTAAGTTTGGCAGATTAGCCAGCTTGACATTCCTTGTTCTCTTACATTTTGTTCTTGATCCAATATTGTCATGTTGCTATAAGCAGAATAAATATCATATAGGAAAAAAGTGCACAACCTTACTATTGTAGAAAAATACACTGATTGCGCGTTTGGTTGTGGGTTGAATTAGCGAAAGTAAAGTAGAAATAATATGCTACGGTAAGAGAAAGATGAAGATGCTTAAAAGAATTCCAAAAGTGTGGCGTGGATGGAAAAATGGATGAAATGAGAAAGAACGAAACGCATCACTTCGTCTATGAAATCTAATGTGGAACATTACAAAGGACGAAGTACAATAATATGGATGAATATGTTGATACATGTGATGCTACTAAAACTGTTCAGCATCATCATCAGGCAGGGGAGAAAAAAAAGATAAGCATAAAGCATAATAATGGAAATAATAATGGCTTATAATACCGTAATATACGATGTTTAGCACTTCATTCTAAGGAATTCCCACGCACTCACTTCTAATCATCTTGTGTGGAAGGAAAAGAGAAATGAGGATTTATATACATACATAATACATACCTATGCTCACAGAAGAAGAAGCAGCAACTAAAAATGTAATCAAAGCAGATAAAAAGCTATGCAGACAGAAAGCAAGCCCGGATTTTTGAATACTTTTTTCCACTTTTTTCGTTTTAGATATCGAGTTTGTTTCAGTTTCCTTTCCTCGCTTCCTTTTGAAGCTGATACGGAGAATTCATCTAAAAAATGTGGAATATCTGTCAAGAGAGAGATTTGGAAAGAAAGATCCCCTTGTCTTTTGTCTACATTTATGTTTATTTATTTTTTGGAAAGACGAAAAGAAAGAAATATCTATTGAAATACAAGTAGTAGGAAGGAAGGAAGCAGGACGAACGGAAACAGTAATACGGGCTTCCGAAGTTCTTACAATTTAGGACTTAGTAATATGTACATTAAATTGTACTTTTTTTTGTTGCCGATTTTTAATGGTAGTGAGGAGGAGAGAAACAGAAAATAATAGTAATAAAGTATCGTAGTCCGTGGGATGAAAATATGAAATAATGAAATGAATCTTTCTTTTTATTACGATTTTATTTTTACCTTTTTAAATAGCTCCCCTTTTAATGCAAGTAAACGCAAGAATGAGAACTTATGTGGTAGTTGTAGGGAGGCGAGGTAAACTTATGATGATGATGCATGAGATGAATGTGCATAAAGACACACTGTGCGACATAAAAATATTATTCAAGTTGTGGGGAGTGTGTGTAGGAATCCACCTCTAACCTGATGAGCTTGCTTGTTGCTGAGCTGTGCTGAACTCCCGTGTTCCTTATTTCAATCTCAACTGACAGGTTTACGTAAGCACATAATCAAACACAGAAAGCAAAAAGATAAGTGAAAAGTGAACTGTGTGGAGGGAAGCAAACCAGAATGGAAAACCGAGTAGGGAGATGTACAAGAGGAAGGGTAAACACCAAAGGGTCCGGGCCTAGATCAAAATCTTTGTTCTGGGCAGGCAGGTAAAAAAAGTCGACTATGTATGTGGTACTTGTAGATAAATTTGGATGGATGTGGGACGACTCTTTACTCGTTCCCACGTAATCGTAGTATGAAACGTGGAAAAAAGTGGCCCTTTGTATGAAATCTACCCCATTGCATTAAAAATTCTCTCTTCTTTACGTTTAGATGCTTCCATTGTTCCTCACCTTTTTGGCTTTACGAGTGATTATGAAGCTTGCAAGGCAACGATGATGATTATCATCATTAGTTTTACTTTTAGTAGACGTATGTGCAAAAGATGTAATGTTATAAATCGCTGTTTGTGCGAGCTGATGGGGCGAGTAGTTATATAAAAAAAGGACTTTTTCGGGATTTGTTATTTGTCGTGTAAGAAGAATTTTATTACATTTTTGTTTGAATGAGTTGATTTGCTGGATGATGGTGGTAGGGTTGGGGTCCTACAGGCGAAAAAAAGACGGGACATTCGGATGAATGAGTGCCTGAAAATAGCTAGCGGGACTCTCTCTCTCATATATACTTGGTCTACACTCCACTTCATGGATATTACGAATTTAAGTTGATGTTGATGATGGTAAACTGGTTGGTAACAGCACAAAAGACATTTTTCTTTTCTTTTTCGAGTGATATTGTTCATGATTCATCATTGATCATCATCATCATCATCAACATCATCATGGCTATGACGAAGAAGAGATCGTCATGATCTTCACCGTCATAATCAAAGTTTATTGTAAAAGATGTTTTCCCACAAGTTCCCACGTACATACACATCCACCAACTCGAAAACGTTTGAAATATTATTAGAGGGAGGATTCAATGAGATGTGGAGGATTGTGTGTGAACTTTTTTGCACACTAAATCTTTGCTACTACAGCTTATCTACATGTCCCGCCACCACCGCTCCTCGGTTCCTCTCCCCCATCTTCACACTTTATTTTATGGGTTTTGGAGACTACGAGTATTTACAAGCATTATACAAAACAATAAATTGTATTGTTGAATAAATTTCTTTGAGTTGTTGTTGATGAGGATGTCCCGAAGAGATTTTCTCGTCGTGTAGAAAGAACTTGTTGAATTCTTCCTTCCTCTTTTTCGAGAGGAACTACTATTATTACTGTCTCTTCAATACAATGTGCTTTTCATTCATTCCATTCCAAACACTGCACTGTTGTTGTACAAGTCCATAAGCTGCATTCTTTCCCACAAAGAATCCGGGTAGGCTGGTAGACCTAGTCGGTGACATAAACTCTTTCCATTCAATGCACCTTTTTTTTCTTTTAAACCTGTCGTGTACTTTTCTATATAAATTTCTATAGTAGACTAGTATAATTATTGCGGAGGTTATTATTATTATTATTATTATTATGAATTTGGATAATATGTATTCTTCAATCTTGTACCACTATTACCTTATGAAAACAATGTCGTTGTTAAACAAAGTAAATGACGAAATTGTAAGAGTAGACGTAAAAGTTTATTTCTTTGTTCATTCTTCCTTCCTACACGACACCCTCTTATAGCTTCCTCCACACACACACAATCTTTTTTAAATGTCACTTTGATTAATTCTGTGTGCGGTGCGTTATGGGATGACACTACGTACGTGGATGTAGATGGAGGTGTAAATAAAAGAAATCTATAAAACTTTTTTTTTCTGCATCTTCTTGGGAACTGATCTGTGGGTGAGCTCTCATGCTCATGCTCTGTATTGCAGCTATATCAAGCAAAGCATGATTTTATGATGACTTTTTTGTGTGAAAGAAGGTGAAACATAATGATATAAATACTTGCTTACATGTTCAATCTACTTTGAGCCAGTTTGAGCACTTTAAAAAGTATGATTATGTATTTATTAGAGGTTTATTTTCCTCTTGCTCCAAAATTTTATGCATGAGAAGGAGGCGGAGGAGGTGGAGTGTTTACGTACATCAGCAGTGATAGACGACGGAGGTGTTCAATTTTGTGCGCAGTACATTATTACGACGACGACGACACAGAGTCAAAAAAGTGATATGTGTCATCGTCCGTCCGTGTGTCACCAAATTTGTCCATATAATTTGACAATTACAAGATTCATGCTCTTGGCTCAAAGTGTTCGTCTGAGATTATTTGCGTCCGCAGTAGAAATGATACCTTGAAAGTATTGTAATTGGAGATTTTTTGCAGTATTGGTGGTGATGAGAATGACAGTGCTTGGCAATGCATTATAATGAATTGATATGTACATAATCCGTTAATTAAGCGTGGGAGATGACAAGCAAAAATGCTTTCAAATGATGGATTTGTCATGTGAAACTATTTTCCCACTTTTTAGTTGATAAATACTTTAATTATGAATACTTTTGTCATCACTGCCTGTAAATTTTCATATACATTATACATACTGTAAATACAAACTTGGCAAAATAAATGAAACTCAAGGACAGTTTCAACTGATTAGCACCTACTAGAATCTAGGTATGCTATCATAAATTGCCAAAAAAAAACTTAACAATTAAAATAGCCGTGTGTGCTTTTGAGGTTTTCCAATGCTACTCGGACTCGATTCGTTTGAATTAAACTGACTTTAAAAACCTAGCCAAAGTCGTTATCAATGAAAAGGAGGAATTAAGTCAAGTCCGCAACACATGAGCGAAAGTATAAAATTTCATCATCATTATCGTCGACGTCATCGTCGTAGTCTCGTCTGCAATGGCTGACTATTAACTTCAAAGGTCTCAAGAATTCCTTGCCGCTGGGCCTGTTTTCGAAAAGCATTCCACCTCCTCCTCCTCTTCAAAATCAGCGTACATACATAATTTATAACTTGCATAGTTTCATGCGCCAAAAAACTGAAAACCCTCACCCATCACGTACATTCATATATGTACATAATATTCTCTCACTACTACTTACTTACTACTACGCACGTAGGTAAATTTACATGCACCGTATGCAATTCACGGAATGCGCCAATGCACCTCTAATTTGAGGAAGCTTTATATCCTCATTATCATTACCATTATTTGTATAATTTTTGGACCTTTTGCATATCAAGATAACCAAATTGAGCACGTCAAAATTGTGCTCTCCTCAATTACTACTACTGCACACACATTATAAAAGTTTCTGTTATAATAGTAATAATAAATAAGCAACAAACCAGACGCGATACTTGACTTTTGTTTGATGTTGTCGTTGTTGTTGTTGTGGGTGTATACCATATATTCTAACAACTCCTATACCTAATTTTTATGTTTTTGCTATATTTTTTTTCTCTGGCATTCACCTTTTAATGTGAGTGGACCGCCGCCACACAATCAAAAAATTGCCATATAAATTATCTCTCTCGCATACATTTTTCCTCAACTACCATTTCTACTTGTTCTCTTTCATTTCATTTGTAGAAAAAATACCAGTTCGCCTTCCCTAACTTCATCTATTTCATCTTATTAGATATAGGTACTTGTATATCATATATACCTACATACATACATCTACATGCACCTTGTTTATTAATGTCTCTCACAAATGGCCAGTGTGTACAATAAAGGATAAAATATTTGGTATAAACTACAATCGGCGATAGACAGAATGTATGTATATTCACTTGTAAGCAAGCAAGCACTATTAATTGTCATCACTTTTATTCAAGACATTTTATAGCTCTCCTCGATCCTTTCAATCAAATATTCCTTTGAAGGTAAAACCTGAAAAATTGAAATTTGCTCTTATAGACATAAAATGTTACCTCCAATATCGCTGCCTGCCATAGTCTACTTATTACCTCGACGAATCATTAAACTTTTTTACACCTGCACAAAATCCAAATTGGCTTTTGTGAAGAGAGCACATACTTCATACTTTATTTATTGAGATTTGTTGCCGCTCATTTCTAATGTTGCATCGCGCAGGCAGGCAGACATTCATAGCATAATGTGGAGTAGAGGAGGGCTGAACAAAGGCGAAACGTTGTTTTCTTCGTCTACAAGTTCGTGGCTGCAAATCAACTGGTAATGCCATTAGACGATTGTGTTGATGACGCTGATGATTAGGTGGTATGCACACTTGATGCATAATATAATAATATTAATGTACATTAGTAAAATGTGTCTTGTTACATTGCAAATATCACCATAAAAATCTTTTTTTCTTCCATTTGTGTGTACTCACATAATCATGCATTCGTGTGTGCATAGACATTACACTAAACTAACAAAAAACGTTACTACTACTACTACTGCCGCACATTACACATACCGTCACAGCAAGGATCATTTGATTTTAAAAACCTTCTACTTGTCTCAACCTTTTTTACGATATGAAAAGAGTGAGTGAGCACAAAAAGTCTCAAATCAATTCAATTCTTTTTCCTCTTCTTCCACACATGGTCACATATTCAACATTTTCTATAGCCAATCAACATGATCGACAACTTTTTTTTATAACTTTGACATCAAGTTCATATTATCATCGCATCATATGATATACACAGAGGAAAAAAAATATACAAACATAAATGCGGATTCATCATAACGAGTAAAAAGTGTGCAGACAAAGTGAAGAGAGAACACCTTATAAAGCATGTTATAGTATTCCCATAATAAAATTGGCAGAGGAACTATACTTTTGACTTTACTATACTACCTCAACTACTATGTAATATTATTATTGCTATTATTCAAAATGGCAGCTGACACACGATATCCTTCTGGCATGTATGATAATAAAAATATGAATATACAATAATAATTTAAATTGCAAACATTGTTTTTAAAACAGTGCGTGGACTCACTGTACAACGTGTAGTTGGTAGTAGTGGTCAAAATTAATAGGCATCGTATGGGCATGGGTATATGTACGATGATGATGATGATGTTTTTTTAATTTGGTTGTGTTGGTGGTGGTGGCGGCTACCACTTTGGCTATGATGATGATGACGGTGGTATGGTGGGGAGGTTCTCCTCCCATTTTATTTTGTATTGACAGTCAAATAGTTTTTAAAAGTGTAATAATAACAATATCAGACGAACATCAAGTTTTTTTTTCAAAAGGCAAGCTCTGATTTTCTTTATTGGGCAGGAACACAGGTACTACTACTACTATAGTAAAGTGATCATGATGATGATAATGCGTACTTTTGATATGTGCATATTTTACTAGTTTGAACAGTTTCATGCCAATTGCCATCCTTGATTATAAAATGTATGTACGTATGTATGTATGTATGTGAGTCAGTTTTGTATACAATTATGGACGATAAGCGTAAGAGACAAGGGAGCGAAGGCGAAAAAAGCAAAAGTCAAAGTTGTTTTCGTTTCTCCATCTTATTTTACTTTTCAAAATACATTGGATCACTATATAGCGTGTACACATACAACAACAACTGTACAATAGTTTTGCGCTCTAAATGATGTTTCTTCTTGCATGCTTTCGTTTTTTTTAAGGTTGATGTAAAATGATGAGGTATTACAAGATTTTATAGGTATAAATACGGTTGCTTAAACTCAAATAGTATAAGCATACACGAACAATTCCACGGACCATCAGCTTCTCAAATTTCTTTGTAAGAACATTTTATCATTAAATACACCAATATATGATTTGTTGCATGCATAACACAATATTGTTATCAAATAAGTTTTAAATGAATAAGCATATCAGAACAGTTCACATTGCACAAAAAAATGTACATTTTTAATGTGTGTATCTAGTTTCTTTACTGCACGATTAGCTTCATTCCTATTCTTCTTCTGCTGATGTTGCTTCTGATACATTTTTTTGTTGTTGTTGCTGCTGCTGTAACTTGGCGTTGGAGTGTATGCCTATTGCCTATGTAAAATGCATACATAACCGAAAATTATATTACAATGTGGTGGAGGAGGTGGTTGGCTGGTTGGTGGCAAGGAGAGAAGATAATCGAGGGAACATCATCCTAGAAGAATTCTTGAGCTTTGTACGTATTTTATCATTATCATGATCATCTTGAGTCTCTTCGTTGTACACAATCCGTGCACCGTGGTCGTGGTTTTCATGTGTTCAAGGCTTGACTTTGACTGCCTCTTGCTTCTTTTTTTCTTGTCTGTCTTCTCATCATCATCTTATCCGTCTTTTCTTCTCGTCATTTCCATGTGCATATGAAATATATGTGTGTAAATATGTTTGTACAAGTACATTTTGCGTATCTAGCTAGAAAACAACACATTCAATTTTTTAATAGTATGCCGTCCAATAAGTGAGGGTGGTATGCCATCACTTCGGGATTAGATAGAGGACCAAGGACCCGACAACAAACTGGCAGCAAGAAGAAATGTTGTAGATTGGAGGAGCCCACAAGTAGACTCCCGTGTCACTCTTATAAATTTATTATTATTATTTACCAGTTTTACCTTGTGCATGTATGTACATACAATGTATGTGTATGATAGATAGGCACATATGCATGCAACATGCCAACATAAAAAACTAGCATGTAGTAAAGCTACATATTATGTACATATTATGTAGGTAGATGACATGCCAGGATTTTTAGTGGAAGAAGCTCAGGTATACAATAACAACACCCGGAGGAGAAAAAACGAAAAAAGAGGAACCACATCAGCATCATCATCGTACACAGTACACAGACTTATTACTTTGTTGGTGGAGGCATGCAGTTGTCGAAAGTAAAGCCAAACCAGGCCAGAGAGAGATAGTGAGGGAGAGAGAATCAAACCAACACACCACCACCACCACCATCACAAACTACACACAAGAAGGCAAGCAGCCAACAACAAGTCACATTGCATTGAACATGAAGAAATCACAAATATACATGAGAAGTCGTCACACAGAACATTAGATATACATACAGAAAGCCCAACCAATCTAACAAGTCACTTATTTCACTTATCCACTTCTTTGTACACAAAACACCACACTCACTCGAAAACTTATAGATCTCTTTTGGTCTTCTAAAAGAGCGGATCGTTCATTAGTATCAGCAAGCATCACCGTTGCCGTCTTGCCCAGGCCGTGTCTCATGTGATGGCATAAAAGAGTATTCACTTGGGCACCATCAACATCAGCAACATATCACCTTCATCATAATATCATCGACATATCGCCGTCGTTGTCATCGTGTGTATTTGTTTGTGTTTGCCTACATGCATTGGAAAAGAACTTCTTGAGAGATGCAATTATTATCAAAAGTAATGCAATTATTATTTGTAATAATTTAGCCGTGGAACAAGTGTCAACTGACTGCTTGTTCAACTCATGCAAACTTTTTTCGTTCGCTTGCAATAATAAATATTATTATTGCCTGAAGTTTAGTTTCGCCATTAAGATACTGTTCTTTTTTTCTTGCTCATCATCATTGTCATCGGTGATGATACTCAATAATCGTTAATTGTTATTGCTTCTTGTCTCCATTATTATCTCAATGTATTTTGGCCAAAAGAACTGCACGTGCCTTATAAGACAATAAAAGTAAATCTATGTATTGACAATTCTACATACATTACATAACGCATCTAAAAAGATAACGATACTTGTTGTACATTCATGTACTATAATCAGCACAGTTTGGCAACCAAGAAATAAATAAATGAACAAGCAATTAACACCTACCCCGTTAATTAATGCTACAAAAGACAAAATATTTAGATAACGATACCTGTTGTACATTCATGTACTATAATCAGCACAGTTTGGCAACCAAGAAATAAATAAATGAACAAGCAATTAACACCTACCCCGTTAATTAATGCTACAAAAGACAAAATATTTTTACAAAGAAAACTGTATAAAAACATAAAAATTGGATAGGACAGTGAGTTCATGTGTAAGAACTAAGAAGTTGCGACAGGTAAACTGGAATATTTCATGTGACTCATTGTGCCCCATGTTCCCGTATGAATAAACATTTGAACCAATTATTCGACGTGGCTAAACAATTTACTTTGCTTAAATACACCGACAAACTATCTACCTACTACCAAAGGAATTCATGCCACATTAAAACGTGTATAAAAATTGATGATTTTTTTAAATTTTCACCACAGCTTTGTCAGTGACAGCAGCTCGAAAGTGAAAGTTCAAGTTTATTTGTGAGTGTGAGCAAGGTTGCCTTTCTATTTTCTTTTTTATACTCAATTAAACTAGTAGCGTCAGATTGCAGGTATATATGTAAGGTGCATGTTTTATGTATGCCTGGGAAAAAAGGATTTTTTTTCCACTTGAAGAAATACACTGTTTCTTGATTTGTTTTGAATGCATACTCGCTTACATCCGTTCGTTTGTAAACCTGCTGTCGAGTGAGTGTGGTAAAGAGACCTAATAAGCAGCAACACTGCACGCGTTGTAATTTGATCTAAATTACTTGAAGCAGCCAAATGAGAACGTGTGTCAGCGGCAGCGTTGAAAGAGAAAACAAGGTGATGTCAACGTGATCTTGAACCTTTTTCTTAGCATACTCTCCCGGTTTTGAAATCTACAACCATATAAAAACATTAAATCAGATAAATAATTTTTCTCTATAGAGTTGCATGCAAAAAACGTTGAAAACATGACATTGAGTTCTATAGCTAATGTTTTTATTATCATTTGCGCTAGGCCAACTAGGCACATCCATCCATCCATTAACTTATAACGGATTCAGAGGAACTTGTTAGTAGAATAATTCCAAGAATTGAGTGTTTTTCCATTTGCACTACAAACTTTTATCCGATAGCGAATTTTTTTTTTGCTTACTTTCATACTGAACTAAACTTTTGCTTATTTTTTTGACATTCTTTTCAGCCTTAACATCATCATCTTCATCATAAACAAATCACCCTAAACAAATAAACTGATTAGCTCAAGTAAAAAGCAAGTCAACTCGTATTATCATATTACTACTACATACGTACGCTTTCCTGAGACTTGTAGTAATCAAATTACTACTTGTTCACTTGTTGATAATTTGTATGTGTTTATGCTATTATGTGAATAAGTCGTGTAATTTCTCTCTACCATATTATGTATTTTATCCCACTTGTCGCATCAACTCAAGAAGAGAAAAAGTCGCGTGCTTCAGTGCCTCTTCCAGCGTGACGGTTGGTTTACATGGAACAAGCAACTTGAATGTATATGTTTTGTGAGAGCCAAAATATGCGGAATAGACAAACTTTTAAACGACAGAAAAACTAGTGTATTTACGAATGAACAGTGTAAATTGACATGCATTTCTCTCGAGAGAGCAACAAAGGACAATATTCGATGGATACATAGCCAGAGAGAGAAGAAAAAAAAAAGAAAAATACTTATTCCACTTATCCCAAGAACGATTGTGACATTCTTCCCATGAAGAAAAATACTGTGACTCCATCATATAAACATATCATTTTCCCAAGAAAGTGAACTAACTCAAGTGAACAGGCATAGAGCTATCATCACATTTCACAGTCTCGTGTTTTATGACTTGTGTACATGCTGTTTTTTGACAGATCCCAATGAACAGTTGTTGTGTTGTCCCTACCAGAAGAAAAAGGCAAACGAAACGGTTTTACTGAAACACATAGTGCTTATACATAATATGTACATATCTACTACTACATATCGTTAAATAGTTCGTTTCTTGTGCTTGTTTTTACACTTTACAATGTATTTATGTACACTTTAGTAACATTTTTCTTCCGACAATTTCCATGTAATCGTTCATCTAGCAGATATTTTTTAAATAGGACCTCAACACGTTGCCTTTCAATATTTATTCATTATCTGAATATATAAATACATGCAGAGTTGCAACTGAGAGTCATGTATTTGATTTACAGACCTATTATAAACTGAAGCAACAAGCAGCATTCTGATTTACACTACACTACACCTACAATTCCCCAAGAAAACCACATTTATTTGTATTTCGTATTTAAATTGAGGAGCCACACACGAGGATAATTTTCCAGTGACAGATTATACTTGCTGTAAAGAATCTAAAAACCAATCTCTTGTCGTCTCGACTTGGACACTTTACAAAACATAGAGGACGAGCGACGGAAACTAAAGTTGAGATTGCTGCAGTAATCTCAAAAATTACTTATACATTCTTTATTTCAAGGTAAGCAGAGAGTTTTTAAAAATATTTGCTATGCTGCACACTTCCTTTTTGCATACATTATAAAATCAGTCTCCAAAATAAAAATGTTGGTAGGTATTACAATGCAATCATCATAATAATAATCATTTCAGTGGGAGGCTTATTGTATCGTATTGCCCACACAAATAATACACAGCCAAATTGTACAAATCCGTTCTTATAAAACTGCTGAATTATTGTTATTCTATTGATTGATTACCGCATAGATCAGCCTGACAAAACATGCTTGTCAATCATGAATACAAAAAAAAAACTGATCCATTTTACAACAAACGAGCACTCAAAAAAGTCTACTACTTGCTATACAAGTAAATCTGTCCGTATGCATATCATATCGATGTTTATTCTAAAGTCAATTTGTCTTCTTTTTTTGAGCTCAGCAAAATTGAATACGAGACAAGAAGTGATAATGATAAATAATACCATATATTACACAAGGGGCTTAGTCACTTCTTCTTCTCCTTCAAGTCGAAAGCTGATCTTGATGTTTTGATACTGAAATGAACAGAAGAACAACAAGAAAAGACATGAAAGGGGTTAGTAATGGCAAATCGCATCATCGTCATCATCATTGCTTTTTCTCGAAAGAAAAATCGATTTTAATGTTTATTAAGTTACACTTGTAGTAGGACAATAATAATGGCGATAACAATAATAAACAGATATGTATATAGCCAATGATAGGATGCAAGTACAAATGCGTAAAAAAATCAGACTAAACTGTAGAGATGAGAGAAGAGGAGCTGTAGTACAAGTCGAGTAAAATACTACATGACATGATCCTTTATGGACATTACCATATATTTAAAGCGTCACGATGAAGCGGTTAATCCTCATCAGATAGCCATATATGGGGCACAAAACAACATGCTTGTACCACCTACGACGGCAACTTAGTTAGCAGGTAATATTGTGATAGTATTAGTAGTAGTAGTAAAGCAGATCATATGAGTAGTTTTGGTGGTGGTGGTGGTAATGGCGAGCAAGGTGTATCGGTCATTCCATTCTTCTGATGATGACCATTTCCCAAAAGAAAACTAAATATGTATACAAACTGTGATCCTGATACAGATGAGCGTAGTATCTCTCATAGTTTGTACTTACATGGTCATAATAATAGCAATAATATCATGATTATGGTAATATATGTAACAACAGTAAAGGGAATGAGCATTTTATCCTGTTTTGAGCCATCCCACAACAACATCCGTTTTTTCTTCTTTGCTGACCCACCATCACCGCAATTAAGTTGAGTTTGCGTTTGATTAACTTTTTTACCCTTTTTTATGCAAGGGATTTTAGCAGAATCTCAAGGATGAATTCTCTGATGGTCGTGGTCGTTTTGTCGTGTCGTGATTATTATAACTACTTGTATGAAACTCATTATTCATTGTTGGTGCTTCTTTCTTATGTCTGATGTCTGTGTGCTGCTTTTATTACTGCCTGTTTGGACTTTGGCAAGTTTGTAATCATCATGATCAAATCAAAACCATCACATCTACCATCAAACTATCACCGTCAAATTTACAACGGCGCGTCGCACGCTTCTCATTCCACTACATCAGTTTTTTTTTCATTATCAACTTTTATTGTTGTTGTTATTATTTGCATGATTTTCTTTTCTCTCGTATACAAGTCACAAAAATACACACAACACCATTGCCACCACCACAAAAGTCAACTTCAACTAATCAATCCACACGGTTTGATCATCACGGCATTTTCTAGGAACACCTATTCAGGATTCATGCATGCAATTCACTATAGTAGTCAGCAGGTGATTGACATGTATTTCATTTTTTTGAGTTATGTTATGTGTACAGCTTAGTGGTTGGTGGTGGTGCGCCGCGCGTTTATTAATTAAGTAGTGCATTCTTTTTAAGGGGCAAATTCCTTTCAAGGAAATCCAATGAAGTCCTATTCATTCTAAAATGGTATTAAAGAAATTAAAAGGAGCATCAAGATTATCATTGCCAGTGTAGATAATACAGTCAGGTCTAAAGGAGACAAGTGAACAGTTTTACAAGTATTTGCACGTCCTTTCAGACCAGCGTGAGCGTAGCAGGTTGACTTGCACTGTACGCATAAATAGAAAAATCGCCATGTAAAATATAGTATCATGATCTCTTCCAAGGAATGTGACTTTTTTTTGTGTCGAACCAAAATATTTACTCATATATAAGTTGCATTTATTTATCAAGTCATGCTATAATAAATTAAGCGCATACAAAACACTAGCTTAAAGCAAATCTCTCCACTTAAGCGGCTGAAAGACTCAATCATCACCACCACGTTTGTATGTACCGGACTAAAAATGTGCTCGTTGATGATGATAATAATAATAATATAATGTTTTTGATCGGTGATGCGCGTAAGTATTTCAAATCCGGTTGGATTTGTATATTTTTGGAGGTAAGCTTTTGTGGCACTTTTCTTAACATCCCTATCACCATTATCATCTCAGCATATAATCGTCATCCTCTTCTTGATCATTATTATTATTATTATCGTTTTACTCATATGACGATGTTGATGATGGGTGGTTATTATTGGTTTGTGGGTGGATATGGCGCAGAAAAAAAGTACATACATAGTGTTTTATCTCACTATACTTTATTATATACACATGATCTCCTACACAGAGGACGGACGGAGACACATACATAACATATTTTTTTTTAGTTTGGTTATTAGAAAGATTGGAGGAGGACATAATATACAACAACTGTACTACGACGAGCTCTAAACAACAGCTATCAATACAAGTAGATAAATACGAAAAGGTTAACTTAATTTGTTTTTTTTTCTTGTTTTTCCCCATCAGCAGCATCCTCCGTAATCCATATCAGTTTTTATATGTGGGCCTTAACTATAATAGTATATGTATGTGATTTGTGTTAATATTTATGCTCGGATTCTAATCACATAGCTAAAGAAGCAATTATTATCAAGAGCATTATTATTATTATAGACATTACTTTGGCTCCAAAATGAAAGCGCAAAATAATCATAATAATAATAACTTTCCTATTGAAAATAAAATATTAATAAAATCATATGAAGGAAAGAAGGAGGAGGAGGGTGGCGTGGTAGTGTCTCTCAAGCTCGTTCCATTTTATACATTATTTTATTTTATTATTGAACGATACACAATAAATATTATAAGAAATTGATAGAGAAAAAAAAGAGTAAGCATAGAAAATGGGAATAAAGCTGCTTTGACTTTTAACTACAGACAATATTATAAGGAGATAATATGCAAACGTTTTTCCTCTTTTGCTTTATTCTGCCAATGGCAAATGCTCCTCCTATTATGCTTTCATATCGTTCATATCTCATTTCATCTACTTTACTCTCTCTCTCTCTCGTTTGGATAAACTTCTTCAGTAGAAGAAAAAAAAGTATTTATTAGCTTGGAGCAGTTCATCTCATATTTTTTCTTTAACTAAAACTCATTTGCTGCTTGAAACCCACCGGCACACCATCCCCACTATAAAATAACCATAGATCATGATTGTAAAGTGCAGAGAGAGAGAGACACATAGAGAAAGAAAGAAACTTGAATACTAATACTTTTTTTGGCCATAATGAAAAAAATGCCAAATAAGTAGACAGACAGTAGTAGTTGGCCATGATTTACTGGCGAAGATATTCAAATTCGTATTATTGGAAAATGACATTATTGTTTATTATATTTATATCGACAACCCAAGACCCGTACCAATGATAATAATATAATAGGTAACTAAAAACTCTGGCAGTACACTCATTATATGGTTATGTCAAAGTCATCATAACAAAGGTATCGAATTTTTCGCTTACTACTACCACAAACCATTTAGCTTTATTATGCCCGACCCTGCGTCTCTCTGACTTTTTCACTCTTACTCATCATCTTTTTTTCAGAAAAGTAATGAAATCGCAAACTTTTGTAGAAAAACACAAAAGAAATGTGACACATAAACGCGAAAGTTGTATAGTTTTTTTGCAATAAAAAGTAACATTATCTACGGTTTTCATGGCATGTTTTCTTCTTCATGTTTGTTTTGTTCGGTACATTAATTGAGGCAAAAAAAAATCGACATTGCGTACTACCTCTCTTTCTACTTCCTGCAATAATCATGCAAAAAGAAAAACAAAGACCATTAAAGTAGAAAATGAAAGGAGAGAAAATGAAGAATATTATATTATACACTTATGATATAAGGTAACACGATCATCATCATCGTCATCATCCTCCGCACCTTTAGCGATTGGGTAACTACTTTTTATATTTCACCTCATATTAGTACCGCTTGGCAGGCAAACAAAAAAAAACACACACATCTGTACTAAAAACTCAGCTTTTTTGATCCCCTCTCTTAAAGTCGTTGGTCGTTATCATCATCTTGATTTTCCTCTTGTTGCACTTATTCTCTCTTTTGCCGATCTTGCTGTTTTAGATGCTCACTTTAATTCTTTGTATTTTTAAACAAAAAGCGAATTCTCTTCTTCCACTTGAAACGACTAAACGAGATGGAAAGAGTTTGATCCGGCTTTTTTTTATTGCAAATGTAACATACATATACAAGATAAGTTCTATATAGATAATATTTTGAGTGGTTATTATATACACTGTTTAGCTTACTACAAGTATTATAGTTAGTGTAATGAAAATATTGGCGTGGCTTGTGGCTTTGACTTGGCTTAGTGGTGTGGCATTGGTGTACTTGTACAAAGTTGTTTTCTAATTCATCGACGACTATACGATGTAGTAACTTTTTGTTCAAAAGAGAGATTATCGAGTTTTTTCAGACAGTTCACTTGTAATTGCAACTGGTCAAATGAGCAAAAGAAGAAAGGAAAGAATGTGCTTCTTATTTTTACAATGATGTCGTACAGCTTGCATAAACTACCTATATGTTGTTGGGTCTACAAAATGAAAAAGAGAGATACAAATCTTTTGGGTGGTGGTGGCGGCGGCGGCGGCGTTGGTGATGATGATCACGAGAATATGTGTGCTCTCATGCTCTCCTCCATTCTTTGTTGCTGCAGCCTGTTGCTTCTACTACATTGTGAATTCGACAAGTTATCTCTCCTACAGACTGTGTGTGCCATTCTCATTGTGGAGGACTTTCGTTATGCATGTTCTCTTTGATTTGATGCTATGAGAGGATAAGAGTGAGAGACAGGCATTTGGCTTTCGACTGAACAATAATAGCAAAAAGAGAAAGAATTTTTGTAGGAGTATCCATCTATCCATCCTCCTTCCATCATCCATCGTGTGCTGTTTGCCTGGTACTCCCTGTCTTCCTTACTAACTACCTACATTTTATGCAAACGAGCAATGCCTTCACGGGACTCTCGTTTCCTACTGATCACAATATGGCTCTCAAGAAAGTAAAAAAAAGAGAATTCATTTTCGCGATAGCTTTGGGTGTTACAGTATAGAGCCCTAACCGTGTTCGATGTGCATACTCCACTTTTAATAATATGCATACCTTTTGTTATTATTAATATTAATGATGACAATGATAATGACAAGTTATCAACGTTTCACGAAGGGAAAGAGAGAGAGAGAGAGATGGAGACAATGTACTTTGGATAATAGGACGTTATTCACATTGTGATGATTTCTGTGCGCTTTTTTTGTCTGCAAAGAAGGATGTTCCGTTGTAGAAAATATGCATTATTATGATGTTACTAATACTGGCGGTTTCTTTTAAAAGAGTAGATAAGTAAAAAGATTATTATACTTGTATACACATTGAGGACAAAGTTCAAACTATGGAAAATAAAATCAACGTGAGACAACGTCCATGACATCCTTTCCACGTATCTCACAAATAATATGCATTCAGATTTTAAAAAATGTCTAGTGAATAAATACATTTTTAAACAGCCATTATGTAGCGTGTCACATTTTCAAGAACATTCTAATGTCATTTGATTTCGTACTAGGAATTTTGCAACAAGGAAAAACCATCAGAATTATGATTTTGGAATTTAATCGCACGAAAGGAAGGTGTATGAATTTTGAAAGTCAATAGCAAAATATATAATGAGTGCATTTTTAATCAAGGATAGATCATATCAAGGCTTACTTTACCATTTTTCAAGCGTTCAGTAGCAATGGTAGCTGCATAGAAAAACCAGTATACTAAATTCGTTAAAATCTGCACAGCATTATTTGGCACAGGTAACGCATTCACATAAACCCATCGTCTTCGCGGAAGAAAGTATTTTCTTGAAAAGATTTATGCGATTCTCCGATAATCAAAAAATGTACTGTATATGTAACATAAGGAACAGGAAATTGATAGGTCTGTTTAATCTTTCATGTATGAATTTTCATAACTTTGCTACTAATTATGTTCATCTTTTTTACCTACTGGATGGGATTATGGGATGCTCTGCATTGCAGATCAATAATCCCATTCCCATATCTACTTACTGCGCAAATTGCAAATAAAAATGCGATTCAGAGTAAAAGTAATATTATTACTTAGGCATACCAAGTATCACGAGAAGCACATTACCATCATTATAGCAGCGATAATGATGACAAACGTTCCTATACAGGTAAGAAAGTAAGAAGGTGCTCTACTTTTTTCACTGCATTATTGGCGTGGCGCTCATCTCATCACCATCACACTTATTGGTCGACATCATCATCATCGTGATGATCATCTTGAAACGGATTCTCGACAAGGCATATAGAGTACGACAACTTGCTATAAAATAAAATATTCACATTGAATATTGGCTAACGAGAGACACTGAAGATATGTTCATAAAAGAAAAGAGCATGTGAAAAAATAGAGATTGTAATCAATAACATGACGAGATGAAAAAAGCTGGGGTAAAAAGAAAAGGAGCCGGATGGACGCAGTAAGTGAGTGAGTGAGAGAGAGAGAGGGAGAGAGATTGTTGGAAAAGAATGCAGAATCGCTTGTTGTAAATTAAGCTGCGGAGATAGTCAAGCTTGTTGTTATGTTTTAGAAAGAAGATTTTCTTGGTGGTGGTGGTGGTGTGGCTGGCTGTTACAATGATGATGATGATGATGCTGACGTGTGTAATGTGTAGATTAAGTACAACTTGTAAGTATGTGGGCCTATCTCCCTTACTACTTAATAGTTGAGAAAAAACAACCTGTCCTCCTGTTCCTTCTGTCTGTGTATGTAAAAGCACAAAAGATTCGAGAGAGATGAAAAGAGAAGAGAGAAAAAGTTATGTGTAACGAAGAAAAAAAAAAGGTTTCAAAGAGAAGACCAAGAAGGATCTCAGCTTTTGAGAACATGTTACATATGTACATACATTACATGTACGAAAGTATTTCTGCAGCATAACAACAGTCAGCCAGCCAGCCACACTTGTCGTCGTAAAAGGATATATGTAGGCACGTAAAAAGAAAGGTATTTGGGCAAGGACGTAGAGTTGACCTTAAGGTGAGGCAGCTTGGGCCTTTAGCAATTAAGCCACCCTCGCAACATATTTACTAGTAAAAAATATATACAGTGCGGCTAGCCACCCGCACCTCGCCTTGCCCCTGGCATTCCAGTTTTCTTCTATACAGATAAAACAGAAAGGTATCCTCATCATAATGTATATTATTATGATTATATACACCTGCTCAGTAAAAGAAGAAGAGTCAAGCAAACAAGAGAGATGATGATGAAGAAGAAGAAGAACAAGTGAGCGAGCAAAGATGAGCTAAAAACTAATCCGACCAGTATTTTACCTTGTCTTATGCGTGTACATAAACGTATATTTATTATTACTACTACTACTATTATTATTATTATTATATAGAAGTTGTAAAAAGCATAACAAAACTGATTTTAAAAAGGGACTTCTTCTCTATTTCTCTCTAAAGTATTTCTCTCTCTCCCTCTCAGTCCACATTTCGATCTGCTCTTTCAACTTTTATTTTACAAGATATCGTGACTGAAAACTATGTACATAACATCATGTGCACATTTTACACACACGTAAGAAAAGCACATACTTATATGTGCATATATACATATATATATAAATGTGAGCGTTAACTCCTTTTTTCATCTTGCTGGTATGATATGGCGATAATAATAATAATGATGATGTTGATCATGCTGAAAAAGCAGTCCACTTTGTCCACTAGTACTGGCTTGGCCACATCTCATCTCCGTCTCCTCATACCAAAAAACCACCATTACACCACACAGCCAAAAGCCAGATTCAGCTTCAAAGGTCTCATTCCCATCATCATCATCATCGGAAAGATCATGTTCTACAACAACAACCTGTATTGCCAGCAAAACATCACCAATATTTATTGTTTCTTGCTTTCCTTGCTTGATTGCTCTTCTTCTTTCAGCTTCATTTCAACTTATCACAGGGTAGCTGCTGCAGTACCACACCATCGCCACCACAGACCACGGCATAGACATAACATAATCATTGTCATGATCATCATCCTCCTCTTTGCATCTCACAAGCAATAACTGCTACTCCAACATCAAGTCAAGAGAGTCAAAACGAGCAAAATACATTTTTGCTCACACACATGAATACTTACGTTTTTACATTACTGGTAAGTACCACGACGGCAAAATAGTAATAAAAAGCTGTGCCACCACACCACCACCACCGCCACCACCACACAGCACATTTCAGCCAGCCCATCATCTGAAAACTACTGCCTGCTACCACTGCCCATGATCATCGCATACCAAAGAATGACTAAAAACCAAACCAACCAACAACCAACAACCTGTCTCTTTTATTTTTTATTTTGAAAAAAAAATTATATTTATGTATCACCTCGACTCAACTACTACCACTGCTGCTACACATATATTATTTCGAACAACTCTGCATTACGCAGATATACATACATAAATTCATGATAACCACTTATACATTTTGGTATTTTTTTTGCAAAATGGTTATAATTCGAATACGCATTTTCATACTAAAACTAAATCAACTCTGATTTGACTTTTGTTGCTGTTCACTGAACAAAGCTTATGACTTGTAAATGATGATGATCATCATCATAATATAATTTTCTCAAGTACTCGAAGGTCTTAAAACATATTTGCTCAAAAGATGAGACCAGTACTACCATTGGTCCGGTCTAATTTTATATTACGTGATTCTGCCTGTACACTGTATACATGCATAGCACACATGTGTCATAGTCATGTGTGTGCTCTACTACACAATATTCCACCATTTTTTTTATTAATTAGCCTTTTAAAAAGTGCCTACTAGAACCGACCGACCCTTTTTATGATAATAACGCTACACATTTTATTACAATCGAACATAATTTATTGTATATATGTATGTGTGTCGATATGTGGTAGTAAGGAACCCAAAAAAGCGTGTACAGCATTGATTTGACCTTGCTGCTGTTGTAGCTTTGTTCCGTGAAGTCTACTGCGAGTTGCTTGGTGCTGAGTGACTTGAGAAAAAAGAATAATAAAGTAGTTTAAGCTTGTGAACAAGTGAGGGACCTGATCAACATTTGCAGCGACCCAACACAAATTTACTTCTTTTTTTCAGTTCTCCTCATCAATTTTTTCCCCTGTCTAATATCTCTGTCGACTCTTTTTCTTTGTTTCTTATTCCACTTTTTCTCCTTTTACATCTCCGCCGTCATATAGATGAACATGATCTCTCTCCCCCACACAAACACAACCAGAACCCATTAGAATTCATTCTTTCTCATGCATCGTCCCATTTTTGAGAATATTGCCTTTTATTCCTCCAAAAAAAATAATCTGAATCTTCTCTGAACATGAAAATCTCTGGAAAGCCAGATAAAATCTTGCGAGAAAAACGTCTCAGCTTCTTCTGACGCAGCAGCTAATCATCATCATCATCATGTTATAAAATGCTTGATCATCATGCAGCTTTGCGTGTTACAACTCTTGCCCGTTAGTTAACTAAAAAGTAAATAAAAAGGTGGGCTGCGTGAACTAAAAACTCACATTTGACTTTTGTTACCGCTTTTATAATAAAAATAATCTACCTTCCTACCCCTCATTGGCCTTACCTGTTAAAAGTAGATCGACTGACAGGAAAAAAAGCAAGGAAGGATAGTAGAATGAGTAGAATGAGTAGGTGGATACATACATGGGTGATGTACCTTAGTAGGTACTAGAGACACTTGTGTAAATTTGAAATTTTTCTGGGCATTTATCTGCCTGATTGCGCCTTTCTGTAACACAAGGTGGGGAAACAACGTATCTAAAAAAAGCTGGGCCTTTTTTATCCTTTCATCCTTTGATTCTTTAATACTGGCAGTGGCGTTGGCGTTTTGTCTTTCAGTTCCTAAAGGTCCCTGTAGTAGTATCTCATGTTTGAAATCTCGGTCCGCTCACAGGTAATTTTTTTTCCTTCAAAGGGATTTTTTGTAAAGACTACTGAAGGAGGGGAAATAGGTACCAAGAAACAATTCTCGCAGGTGAATGCACACACAAACAGAAAATCAAATTTTGGTTGAGTTTTAGTTTTGGGTTCATTCCGTGGTTAGATGCTTGGTTCGTTTTGTACCATTAAAGCCATCATCGTACCTATTCATATGAATGTCGAGGGTGGCGAGGGTGGTTTTTTAGTGTAGACGCTAATGGTTTGCCCTGCCTGACGTTATAAAAGATGATTATTATACCGCTCTCGGCCAGCATGCATTCCTTCGCGTCTCTGTCTCTCTCGCTCTTCTCACCATGCTTGAATACCAACTCAGGCATTAAAATATAGGAAGAAGTCAGTGAAACAGGCAGGTATTTTATAGGACCAGCACTCTCATCATCAAAAGAGAGAGACGAAAAGGTATGCAACAAGCAGACAAAAAGTGAAGTAAATAGTAAAATGCAAAAGCCTTTTTCTTTTCTTCTCTTCTTCAACCTGTATGCCAACCTGCCTACAACCGCCACCACCACTCTCTAATTCCAATGTCGTCAAAATGGTCGGTCCAAGCTCCAAGAAGAAAATGAAGAAGAAGAGAAGATGAGTGTCTGTAATGAAGAAAGGTGCACCTGCTGCGACTCCTCCATCTGAATAAAAGCCACATCTCTTGTTCAATCTTAGTTTTCTTACTTTTTGACTGTTGGGTATATAAACTTTACATGATGACGATGATGGCAGCAGTCAAAAGTAGTATCACTGTCTGCAACAAGGAAAAAAACACAACACACTTTACAAAACTCAGCTATCAATCTAAAGGCGATGATGATAAAATAAAGATGATGCTGAGTTAGTAAGTAAGCATATAATATACACTTTTTCTTTACTCAGCGTCTTCTCCTTTTACTTTAGTCGGTTGTTGATCTGTAAATAGAATAATTGCATTTGATTCTCATTTATCTTTTTTATGATGTTTCAACAATTATTATTAATGTTTAGTTGATGCACATATTATGTATTTTTAAATTACATTGTGTTT
Source organism: Lepidocyrtoides sp. E14 (assembly GCA_027743805.1). NCBI lineage: Eukaryota > Metazoa > Arthropoda > Collembola > Entomobryomorpha > Entomobryidae > Lepidocyrtoides > Lepidocyrtoides sp. E14. The sequence goes on along the minus strand of JAHZMZ010003078.1, from coordinate 10,574 downwards.
CATATATTTTTATTTGACTCTCGTCTACATTCTACATACCTATATTAACTATCGATATTGACTGGTAAATACATAAAACCGAGATAAGAAAGCGAGAGAGCGAGCCAGCGAGAGAAAAAATATGCAAAGGTATGTGACATGGCGTGGCTCACTACACGGGGCTATTATTGTTGTTCCTTTGTTTAATCCTTCATTATTCACGGTGTGAGTACGCGTATATGTGCCTATGAAAACAGTCTTTCCATTCACGTTCTCATACAGTTGACATGTGCTTGAGGGCTTCCTATATATTGTATATTTATTACAAGCGGAGCTTTTTTTTGCTATGAATGATTAGTTTGATGGCGATGAAGATGATGATGATGGTGGTGGGTGGATGTTACTTTATATTTTTAATATATGCAAAGAGAAATATTTACTGTAGTACGTGACGATGATGAATTAGTTTTGTTGGTCCGACGAGACTAATAATAATTGCAGGAATATGTACACAGCAGCAGCGTATGAATATTTTTAAGCAAGTATTAAAGCAATTTTTATTTCGTGAGCGCCTAGTGCCTGCCTACCTTTCTACCTACACACTTACAGAAAACTACAACAACAACGTGATGTTTTGTGCTACAAGATGTATCTATTTCACATAAAATATAAGCTGTATACAGTATCTCTTTCATTTGTGTGGAGGTTCTTCATTGAAAAATAATCATCTTATAGCATTTAGTTGTTCAAATAATAGTAAAAACTTTTCTGTTTAATAAAATGAAGCCATTGAAACTAATAATAGGAGAAAAAGATTCGGTATTTATGTTCTTGAGATTGTATATTAGGTTCTTGTGGATTTACGTAGTATGGATGCCACAATTTACGAAAATGATGCTGACTTGTTGTCGAGCATGGAGAAAATATTTCTTAGAGATGCTTTTTCTTTTGCTCTTCAAGCATGAGGTTAATGACAGTCTTAAAGAATTTTTTTTAGCAGTGGAATTATATTGCCAAACTATACACAACACAACTCATTCTCAATTATAACAAGATACAGAAGTTTTCAGAGTTGAGTTCTTTCAAGTAAACTTTTTCAAATATTATTATAATAAATAGGCAGATACATTACAAGTTTTAGTTTTGGAAAATTCAAAATATAGAGAACACAACAGAAATTAATGGAAAATCCATGTATGTATGTATTTCATTTATCTGCTTTCTCTATTGTGACTTACAGAACAAATTTTCAAGGACATGCACCATTACGATTACCCTCTTCAATTTAACGACGGACAAAACGAAACCTCTCGACGTTATTTCATGAGTGATCCTATCATCTGCTTACTGTCGGCGAATCAATTTATTTTTTTTAAATTTCACATTCACCAACATACCTACTTTTCTATTCTCATATTATATAAATTTGTGGCTGATTGTAAATCGTAGGCAGCATTTCATTTCTAATGTTACACGTGTAAACGTAGACAACGAAATATTATGAAGCTTAGCAATTTACCTGCATAAAGAAACAAGCTAGAGAAAGTGGATTTTAAAGATAAGATGACGTGTTGTAAATAATGCAGATTTTCTGCTGCTTCCGTCATCACAAGAATTTTGCGACTGGGTAGACTACTGATTCTTTTAGATCAACATAATAAAATATATATTGGTATATATTATGCTGATTTTCTCTCGATAGTACGATGATTATAATATTGTAATCTTTACTTTTCATTGCAAGCAGTCGGCTAACATTGAACATTTAATGTTGTTTTGCAATGACTGGTAAAATTTCATGTGTTTGGTATGGAATTTAAAAAATATTGCAATCAGTAGCTGCTTCAGAATTAAGCTACCTATTTTAAAGGTAGACAATCAGAAGGTTTTTTTTTTGTAAGCCTGTCAAACAATAATACTGTTTTGTTAATTAATAATAAGACGAAACATATAACAAGAAGGGGTAATGCATCGCAAAATAAATGTCAAAGAGAAAATCATGCATGGAGCCTACACTAATTGTGAATATAACAATATAACTGTGGAATCATACAAGTGTGCTCTCTTTACAAAATATCAAAGCGAAATTGTGAGGAAATAATGTCTTTTCAAACTTTAGAGAATACCAGGTATAAGAGAACAGTTAAACACTACGACATCAATCGGCATATAACCAAAAACATAATTCCACGTAAAGACTACGCAAAGAAAAGTAACCTGAACAAAGACTTACTCCATTTTAGCTTCATCTTTACGAAAAAATGATACAAACAAACAGTAAAATAATACAAAATTCTAAATTATATGTGTACTTAATATGCATATTATGTATGGATATCTAATCTGCAAATACGCTCTATAAAGAATATCTGTATGTACTTATCTACGTCTTCCTAATAGGATTCCCATATAGATACTCGGGCAACGTGTTGAATAAGCGGATATGTTTCCTTTTTCATCATGTTTTCCAGCTGCATGTGCTTTATGTGTGCAGTTGTAGTTTACACTGCTTTGTTGTTTGAACAACGGCCCAAGAAAAAACAATATTGAAAAGCATGCATAGCGCACGAATAAATAAGGAAGGATTTTTTAAACCGTAGTTTGGAAGCTATTTTGTTATTTATGTACATATTACACGTTTAACGTTATGATAATGCTTTGCCATATAGCATCATTATATGTGCATATATGTATCACACACGCCGGTGGAAACCGACTGAAACCGATGAAGATGACGGAGCTTGTTGATGTGTGGGAAAACATTTATATATTGGTATACGTATACGAATGGATAAATTCATAATAATAATATGTATGTTGTTGGCCAATAGGTTTTGCTAATACTATATTCAGTCTGTAGTATTTGCATAGTAAATGTATGTATGTCTATTTGATGTTTTCTACTGAGGAATGTTCCCAGAACTCCAAAGGGTTTTTAATAATTTGAAGGTCTGCTGTTACGGTTCCTGGTTTCATAAGAGAAGTTTTTGTGTGGACATTTTTATTTGGTGAGTTCCGTTCTTTTTTTTTGTACAACCGTTGCATTTGCTTTGCTTCTCTGGAATGGATTGAAAGTGGAGGTGGAAGTAGAGGACAGACTTGATGACGTAAGAAGCACGTTGCTGCCTGTTGTTAAATAGCAAGCAAACTGCTGCTGCTGCTGCTATCCGAGTACTCAGTGAGTTCATGTACTTTTACTTTATCAGGATGTCGTTTTATCAGTCAGCTAGCCAAAAAAAAAGATATGTAGTCAATTTATACCAGCTTTATACCTTTTTATTACCATGCATGTGGCTGTTAGATAACATAATACGTACATGTGGAAAGTAAGGCATGAGGACTGAAGATACACATATCGTGGAACAGAGACCAGTTTTATTGTGAAAAGTGGGTGATGCAGTGGTACGGGCAAAGTCTTGTTCACGGACACTGCAATATAAAGACCCAGCCTTTGGCAAAATATTGAGGAAAAGCATATAAGACCAGCATGATTCGTAGTGGTTCTGTGAAAGCCTTTATACTTCTTACTGCCTGGAAAAGGTTTCCAAATTTGCACGCATATCCTTTGCCTGATATTAGGCTGTGATATGCCGTAGTATACCGTTTTTTTGCACGAGAGACTTTTCTATACGAGCATAGTGTGGATGCAAACATGCAATGAGATAGCTAGCGAGCCTTTTTCCACCTGCACAACAGCGGTTGTAGTTTCACCGACTTTGAGCTGCTCTGTATACTAGTTCAGTAGTAGTATGTCTTCACTTTCGCCAATTCTTTTTCCACTGCTTGTGCTGTTGTAGTTGGAGACTCAGAGTAAGGCAGCCGTCGTCCACATCATAATAAAGTGTTGGGATACATGACAGAGAGCTGGCATTCCATCTGAGGTCGGCCTCCAGTTCTCTTCAAGTTTATTGGAGCAAATCTCAGTGAGTCTCTCTCTCTCTCTGACTACACGACAACTACCAACAATACTGCACAGTCTTGTCGCGTGTGTTACACTATACCCCATAATAACTGTGTAACATTATCCAAAACACCACAACTTCAGTACAGAAAAAGAGAAAAGGCTGCTTCTGCCAAGAAAATATCAAGCACAGAAGTAGATACTCTCGACAACAGTCAGCGTTGAAGCTGAATCACATTCACATCTCTTCTCTGTCTGTCAGTTGTGCAGTAGAACTAGAGGAGACTACATGCTAGCACAATAGATATATTATAACAATATATTTATCCGGTGTTCAGCTGAAATAATCGTCGTCGTCGTCAGCTTGTCATCTGTCGCACACTGTCTTGTTGATTGTGCATCAGCAAGTTTTTTGGCGAGTAAAAATATTTTACTGCCATTCAATCAAAAAGCAAAACAAGCCAACTGTCCGACCGGAAAAGTAAAATAAAAAAAGAATCCAGCGACTAGAAGAAAGTGTCTCAAAAGAAGAAAATTATATCGAATTATTGTGACACAGATTATTATTTCAACATCATGCAAGAAGGACAAACTGACAAGGAGATTTTAATTAAAAAATAGGCAAGTAAGTACGTACCTGTAGTCAGCTACAACCGGTTACACATTGNATTATTATTTCAACATCATGCAAGAAGGACAAACTGACAAGGAGATTTTAATTAAAAAATAGGCAAAGTACGTACGTACCTGTAGTCAGCTACAACCGGTTACACATTTTTCTATTGTTACACTTCTGGAACGGATGGAGTACACATACAACAAGCACTTTGGATAGTTTGAGTTTTGATCGACAATTTCTACTTTCTTGAGATTATAGTAGCCTATCTACGTATTCAACGCCATTCCACACGTGCTAGAAAACTTTATTTATTTTAAGTCGTATACAGACAGTACAAAATTTATAGCACCACACATAATAGATTATGCACGTTGAACAGAGTTATGCTGGCAAACTCTTAAGTTAACCACAGACAAATGAGAACTATAATATTGTTCACAGTTCTTTGAAAATCTTTCCAACCTTCTTCATCTTTTGAGCGTGTTCAACAGTTTCCTTCTCGTCATCGCTTTGAGGGATCAGCATCCACTCGCCCTCCTGCCTGTCACTTTATTCGTATATTATATTCATCAACCTACAGTCTCAATATGATTTTGCTGTCAGTCAATTTCAACAGAGCTTTTATGATGAACTACATCTCTCAACGGAGCTTCGGCTTCCGGTATGTTTTAAAACATTTAAATTGATTTATCATAATGGTAGCGCTGTAATGTAATTTCAACTTAAAATGTCTACATCGTGTGGGCGTAAAAATTTGTTACCCTTGCTGTAAACATGCATACTGAAAATAGGATGGACGTATATTGATTAAAAGACATGGCTCGCACGCACGTGCTTCCGGTCTTGGGTTCATGCTACTACAATGCTTATAACATAACTCGCCTGAAAGTAATTGACAAACCCAGACCCTACCATCCTATGTATCTTTTCAATTTGTACATATTCATTCATTAAAATATACAAAGAATGTCATTAAAACTGAATGACAAAATAGAACCACATATTTAAATTGATTATTATGGCTAATGTCAATTGCCACATTATGTGTTTAGGCCGACAGACCCTATTATCTCCATCTCTATGCACACCTTAAAAAAGTAACGACCTTGTTAATGTCATGAGGCTGCTAGTAGTGTAATATGCAGAGTGGAAAGAAAAGACGACGCGGATACGGATGATTATTATGGTGATGTTGTTGACAAGTATACTTCAAGACGTGTACACTTGACTTGATTGTTTTTCATTTTATAGCCCTCGCTGTGTGTGTGTGGGGCCACTGGTACATGATCAAGCTATGTATTCATTACACCGCAAACACCAACATCTTTTCAGTGTAAAGAAAAGAGAGCATCGGAGATGCTTTTCATTTTATTTCTCAAGGACCGTTGTTGGTCGCTGACGTCTTTTCTTTTCTCTGTAAAGAACCTCTTCATCTACCCACTATATGTACAAGCATTTCACATACACATGGTGGCTATGTGTGCGCTTGAATTATCTCAGGCACGCAGAGTAAGAACTCCTTTCACTTTCTCAGAACTTTCTCCCAACTTGTTCTCTTCAAGCATCTCTACTTAAATATTTCAAAGAATTGCTGTCTTTATCTGGATTGACTTTCTGTTTGTGCCTGAGTGCATGGCCGACGCTGATGATTTTGCTATAAACTTGTGTACAAAATAATGATCATGATGAGAGTAGCTCTTTTCATGGTTATGCAGTCAATACAACCCACATTTAGCTGGTAATAAAGAATTGTGTAGTAATAGAAAAGGCATCATGCCCCACATCCAGTTTTTACAATTGCTCTATACCAAGGAAAACCCATAATCAGTCCACCAGGTTTCTATGCTATATAGTATTTTGCTTTCCAAGTAAAGCATTTTGAAAAATTTCATTTAAAAATGTCACAAAATGTACTGTATGTGGTAGTGCACCAAATTTTTCTTGTTAAACCCAGCTCCATAGAATTCTTACAAATTACTTTTGTGTGCAGCTTTTGTTTCGCAAACAGGACTCTGACTCTAGCACATTTTCAGAGTGTCATAACCTACCACACTGTGAAAAGTTGGATAGGAAGTAGAAATGAAATGGATTATAAAAGCCATATTATTACATTTTACGGAATAATAGGACACAAGAAGGGAATGCTGAACAAAACTTACGTAAACGGAAATTTTTATACATGTAAATGTACATACATGGGAAACTGTATGTTCCTTATCATGATGATAAAGCAAAGTCATATATACTAATAGCTACCGTTTCTTTTTTTTTCCAATTCAACATCCAATCCAAATATTGACTTTTATTGACAGGATAGAGAGAAGGCATGCATGCACACAACTGTTCAACAGCGGAAATCATTCTGTTCTCACATGAACATGGCATAAATACATATAACTGTTTGTTCTTGTGGTGTGTAGTTCTTTGCTTATATATGGGTATGATTTTGAATCGAATAAGGGCAGGAAGTGCAGTACAGACGGACAAGATTTCATCAAGAATTCAAACCACATACATATGTGGTATTTTCTGTGCCCACTACTACTGCCAGCGTCTATCTTTACACCTTAACTAAAATGTAGACTAAATATTCATGCAGTATGGAATATTTTAACGGTTACAAAAGCAAAATATTACAATTAGGTTTGTTTTAGCCTTTAAAATCCCTTATCACAATAGTCTACTTTATATGATGATCTACAGGAAAAAGCGTAAGTGCGAGATTAGTGATGACAGAAACCTGCATCTCTTGTTTTTTGCATACATTTTGATAAAGGGAATTATTGTAAAACTAATCCAGTGAGACTTCATTTCCCTCATTATTGGTTGCTGTCAATTATCAATTGGTTCCTTAACATATCAACATGTATCATCACATGCATACATCATAATCGTATTTGGGGCACTTGTTGTGTGCACATTACATGTGACAAATAATGAAACATGAACTGAACTGAACTGTGAGAGGTTTTGTTGTTGAAAAGAGCAAAAATGAAAGAAATCGTGTCAGTCAAGCCAACGAAAACCGCACTGCTGCTCTGCTGTTTGATCCTTGTTGTTGATTTGATTAAACGAACTAGTTGACACCGTAAACATATTAACGTATAACCAATCACGTTTTCAAAAAAAAAAATGTCATTGGTAAGGTGATAGTAATCAGGATATTTGATATGTCCATAATTTATTACACTGCACTATATAAGCGGATGATGACTCCATTCTAAACGACACGTGCCAAAACATGAAACTTTCGCGATATACTCACCAGCATTCCACTATCTATTTACTTAAATTAAATCCAGGTAGTTTTACATACTATTGAGTGGTAAAGATTAAATCAGATTATCAGCCAGACAAAAAACAGCAGTGAGGATATGTGAGGTGATTAGACTTGATCACATTTTAGTAGAGAAATAATTTATGACAGGCCAGAAAATTGTTGATAAAATATGGGCTCTTAATTTTTCATCTTGAAAAAGTATAAAAGTGATGGTAATAGGCGTATAAAATATAAGAGGTGAAAATTTTATAATATAATATGCTTAGTAAACTGACAAGCCTGTTTTCTATACTTAACGACAGAAAGATGTCGTTTAGTTGTATGAAAAATCACACCGATCATTTCAACTGAACAACCCACAGAATATGATAAATATGTGCTGTCGCTAGCTGTGTCCTCCTACGCGAATCAAATGTGATTTTGCCCTTTTTCGTTTTCAAGCTGCAGCTAGCAGACTACCATAATGAGAGTGAAGATATATGTATGGAACATAATATTGTTGTGGCAGGAGGCGAGCAGAAGTAGCGTGACGAGACAAGTGCAAGGTAATCCAGTTCCCCTGCTGCCTGCCTTGATACATTCTCTTTTGAAGAGCCATGCATAACGGTGATGAAAAAGGCCACGTGTTCATAAATTGTTAAAGGAATTAAATAGAAAGCTTGCCTTCTGTTGGTATAGGACATGCTGCATCATTACCAGCACATGGAAAGGCTACTACGCTGCTGGCTGTAGCCCGCATAATGTCATTGTCGTATTTTCCATATACACACAGTTACGGTATATATGATGACTTTCTCTCCCACAAAATATTACTTTTACAATATTATCAACGAATGCCGACCAGGCATCCGTGGTTGTTTTAATATGGCTTCTCATGAAGGATTACGAATATAATCCATAACAGTCCTTTCATCTAACATATTCGAAATATAATGTTGCTGTTATGATACATATTATATGTATATGAAACGAGTACTTATTTCAGATATCTGAGGAGATTATATTATACACATGCAAGTTAGGTTGGGAAACGTTAAGACAAAGAGAGATGGAGAGAGTTGCAAAATGAGTGAAAGTTAGCCCTTAAGCATATCGAAATAATCTGGTTTGATCAGCTGTGAGAAGCAAAGTTTTAGCATATGCCATATTTTTTTCCCCTGATCTTCCTATGCTTAACAAAAAATCACATGTCAACTCGAATTATATCAAAATACTGGGAAAAGGTGCCTGATGATAACACAGTATCCCCGTCCGTCAGCACGCTCGATCATTGTCAAGTAAAAAAGTAATCCAAGGATTGCATTTTATTATTTGATTATTGAAACGTGCTTAAAAGGGAAACCAAGCCCGTAAAAAAATAACATCATTATTAGCAAATGAGAGCAATGTGTATTCGTAGTTGAGTAACCAGCTGAACGGATTATCGTATAATGGCTGATAAATGGTTTCGCCAAAGAGTGCGCTTTTGAAGTTCTTCTTCCTGAGAAAAACCATAACACGCTCATGTTTTTTCATGGAAGAGGTCCAAAACAACCATGAAAATTCACGGTAGGAAATGGGTACAAGTGATGTGTGACGACGTGACGTATAGTCATGTACAATTGTTTATACAAAAACCCAGCAGCAGCCCAAACCAAACCTCGCCTCCTCCCGCACTTTACAAAATACTTAAGAACCGTGAAAAGTACAATAGCAGCCATAGTGGTGGTAGCCTCTCGTTGTACGCATATATAACCACCAAGTGGTAATAGAATGGGACGGAGTGCAGTGTGCAAAATTTATTATGGGGAGTTGTGCAAAAGAAAGAAACAAGCAAAGTGTATAATGGCATGAGATATAGAACATGCATACGTTCATTTTTATAGACACAGACATAATAGCTGGGCAGGNGGTTTTTGTAAAGTTGATGGCTTTTGGCGTGGTACAAGTTTGCATGCTTTTAGCTATGTATATAAAAAAATATAAACGTAGAAAAACAGCCGAAACACATTTACTTGCTTTATAGTGGCGTGGGTGGGTGTGTTTCGCGTATTACATGTAGGAATGCATGAACATGTTTAATATTCTATTGCAAGACGTCTATACAGAAAAAAAGTACTGCTTTGCATCTGCAAACTACTTTTACCTTGACATGGCAAAAGTTTTAGTGGTAAAATGTATTGTAATAATAATAATGGTGGATGGCGGACGGACATGAGAAGGGAAAGGAGCACTAGCAGAAAATAACTTTGCGTTAGTTTAATTTTTGGGAGTAGTCAAGTCAAGTAAGTAATCCAGATAATAAGAATGTCTTTTTATGATAATATTCGAAATATGTGTATTTTAGGCTGCTGTCCAACCGTTTTCTTTTGTGCTTGTATATTTTCATATTTTATTCTACTTTGTTGAATTTGATGTTTTTGCTACTTCATCTAGATGAACATGCCGACGTATTTTTTTCTTTGGTTGTTGATATGCCATACTACTACAACTACAACAGACCCAGGCGAATAAAGAAAACATAATGTAATATACCGATGTTGTATAGTTTCACTACTACTTTTATAGTACTTTGATACAATAATATTTATACAGATATGTCTTTGTGTGCATGTGTGTGAAAGAGAACTGTTGAGGAAGCAATGATGACGCACTTTGCCTCTTTCCTCTTTTGTACCATAATAATCATCTTCATCTCATACCCACACGATTTTTAGCCGTAAGTGTTATTATATTGGGTACATGTTACTTTTCATATGATATTATTCTTTCACTTCCCGCATTTTTCTTTTCTTTCCCTCGAATCATGTGTGACT
>JAHZMZ010003077.1:0-11113 GCA_027743805.1 Lepidocyrtoides sp. E14 | reverse complement strand
CTTGTAGATGAGTGGGATTAAACTTTATTCGTCACTCACTGTCACACATTATAGTAATAAATACTAGCAGATACTATTGACTTACTCTATTCGATTTTCTCATTTTGCTACTTCTACGCTCTTAGAATAATAATTATTCTAAGTCTATGCTAGTCATAATAGTACATTCACATTCTACACACAAACATTCTAGTCAAAGTTTTTTCATATTATACGTAAATAAAAGTAAACAGAAAATATTAACAATTAATGACAATTTATGGACGTGATGTTTTGTTAGAATAAAATAATTGCTGGTTAAACTCATATTAATTGCAACAATAATTTTCCTTCTAAAATTCTTGCGTTGCGTTGTTTTGTACAACAATTTGTATGCAGCTAAGCGTTTCAATGTTTCAATCTAACCAAACAACTGACTAATATATTTTAATACGTGATACTCGGTCATTTATTTAAAATCATTCATCTGGGAAGGAAACGTATCGGTTTCGCGGAAACTGGGTATAGCACAGTTCTCATTGCAACTTTAGGGAGTTCGGATGAGGTGAGTTTGAAATTCCGCACCAACTAAAGCAAATATAAAAGATATTCAATCAACCTTTCATGTAGAACACGGCAATATATCGACAATTTTTTTATAAACTGTCAACTTACATTTGCAATGCATATTATGAATATGGAGGTGGCAATCTGTTGCCCCAAGCATGATCTTGTTTTCATTCCAAATGGCATGAATGCATTTATATTGCAAACTTTATCTTTGTGGCTGTTAATCCACCTTTCCGGCAGGCATTTAAGTGGCTCGGAGAAGTATCTGGGATCCCGATGTGCTGTGTATGTTGAATACATGACCATTGTCTAAAAATTTTAAACGCAAAGTGCAGACTGATAGTCAAAAAGTAGTATACATTTAAACACCTGTCTTTCATTTTTCCTAAAATGAAGTTAGAGTATCAAGTTACCCCAGGTTTGATTAGGTACTGGCCAAGCTCCATATCTTCGGATGAAACTCTAGCAGTGAAAGCTGCGACAGGAAACAACCTCAAAACCTCTTTAAAAAATGCTTCTGTGTATTCCAAATACTTAATTTTTCCATAGGTTATTGGCTGGTTTGAAGGGTAGACCTGAGACACTTCCTCGTAAATTTTATCCTGTATTTCGTTATGCATTCCAAGAAGATGCATGGTAAACATAATCGTTGCTGCAAACTATTTCACAAATAATATACAGCAAAAATTATTTATTGCATAAGAAAACAAAGTAAATATTAACTAGATAGCAATAATTTTCTATGATTATGAAGGTTACCGGATCTTTAGAGTCAATCGCAAAATCCGTTATCAAACTGTCAATATCCTGCACAGACGCGTTCAAATTCATGGCTTTGTATAATAATCCATGGGACCTCATGGATGCTTCTTCAGGAGACTTTGCAATCTCTTCCCGCAGTACTTCATTAAAACTTCTGCCTAGAATTGTGGAACACATTATTTGACCTAGTTTCTTTCATTATTCCATTAACACACATTTACATAAATTGTCTTGCAAATACACATACAAGTGGTCAAGTTCTGATGCAGCTTTGTATAGTATTCTGTCCAAGATGACATTCCAAACCATCTTGCTATCTTTACTGGTAAATCCAACAACTGTTGATGACTCTCATTTATCTTTCTAGCATTTTTTGATAAAGTGGATCGGTCAATTCCTGTTTGCATTTTTAATTTAGCAGCGCTTTCTCCGTATACAACAGGCAGAATGGCTATGGAGAAGCAAATCAATTTTTTTCAACAGCTAGTGATATAAACGCATGTTATCTGTAATTATTACTTTGAACATTTGAATAGTATTTACAGCTTGCATTTTACCTCCCACAGCAATATCATAAGCTCTAGTTTCCAAATCATGAACTAAACCATCTTCAGTGTTTTGTACAAATGTTCGTAGATCTTCCATGTAACTTTCAAAAAAGCCTTCGCATGCATCAAAAAGACCATTTGACTCGAAATCTGAAGCATTTCTGTACACAATGCTATAGCCCAATTTACGGAGTTGATGCCATTCCTCACCGTCTCTGTGAAGAAAAAAATTGCAAATTTTTTTTTTCACAACCCATCGACAAATTCCAAGTCATAAAACATAATTCCATGTATGAGCGGTATACGTTTTATGATCTTCAACAACATAAAAATGCTTCCTGGAAGTTGTATAAAAAAGTATAAAAAGGAAATACCTGAAAAATAGCCCTCGCTTTATGTATGGACAGCTTTCGGTAAACATGACGGATGGTTCCTGTTTCAAAGATACTGGAAATTTTCCCTCTTGAGCTATCCATTGTTTAAGCAACTCGGTACTTGCCACGAACACCAGTTCCTGGGAGAATAGTTTTTCTCTGTCAAAATTTTTCAAGATTAGAAAATACATGTGCATGTAAAAAAATGTTTATGAAATCATACCAAAATATTATTCATACTCCCATGTCCCATCTTTCATATTATATCCTTTAACAAAATATAACAAATGATGCGGTGAAATAAATATTCAAAAAAATTCTATTGGATAATAATAGTTCACCTAAAAATATCCCCATATTCTGCATGCCGTGCTGCAGCAAGTTCATGCACACGACTTGAACCAAACTTATTGAACTCAAACAGAGTTCCAAACAGAGGCAAGCACTTTGCTCCCGGGATCTGTGAACTTGGCTTTGGCTGTGTACTGGACAAGCTCTGTTTTCTACCACTGTCATTCGAGCTGAATGGACACGAACTAGTTTGTTTATTCAGAGAAGTAGACGAACCATGTCTGCCACTTGTTATTGAAGTTGAAGACGATGCTGCCGTTAATGATCCTAACCTTTTTATGCACAATGTTATATACCGACAAATTGCTAAGAAATGTTGTTGTATGACAAATACCCAACTTATAGCCTGTTCGATCATTTTTTGCTAGTTATGGTTTGCAATGATGAAAAACGGGAAATAAGCAAAAACTAAAAATTATTCTGACAAATCATTTATCAAATTGTGGCAAAAAAATGTATTAATAATAATAATTACAGCAACAAAGACAGAATAATTAATGCTATTTCTTATTAATAATTATTGCCACCACACCTGTAGCTGCTTGTATGAAATTTTTGTTGCATACATCAACAGTTGACCGAACAAGACTGTTGATTGAAAAGTTTTTTTTTGCTCTTTAGCTGCACTTAAAATCATCTACAAAGCACGTTTTTCATGCAACAACGAAACGGCTTGTGTAGAGTTAGATGTACATAAACATAGGTATGTACCTATGGACGGTTTTACGAATGTGTGTAGCCCTCCTGTGAAGCGTTTTGGGCTTTCATATATGCAATATACATAATATGTGCACTATGCAGTAACTAAACTAAATGCGTTTCTGAAGAGACCGATTATAATGTGATGATGATAGCTTGACTTAATACAGGCTCTGGTTACAAAACTTTGTATAGGTATACATTCATATTTTTATCCATGCATTTATAACGTGCGTGCGTGAGTATTATACTGTGTACTTATACTAAAGCCAACTTGACTGATAACATATCGTAAGTTTAGCAAAAAAAAGTGGATCCTACAGATACAGAATAAGTCAATGAGTGAATGTAAACCAACCATCAACGCTGCGGATGGATGGTCAAATAACTGTCGCACCGTAGCAGTGTTGAGGACGATGAAGATTACTATGATGATGATGGTGATGCTGATAATATGAACATTTTTTAACGATTGGGTTAAATAGAAGGAACTGTTGTTACTTTCTGCTCTGCACCCTCCAGAGAGCTTACAATATTTTTCTATACAAAGATTTCATAATGGGTGTAGAGTAATTATCTCGCTAGCATTAAAAGGTTGATCAATGTCAAAGTTAAGTGAAGAGTGGTGATATTTTCTCCTTTTTCCTAATTATGGCACGTCAGAAAGAGAGAGAAGAGAGATGCGAAACGAGAGAGATGCAAAATAGATAAATCTGCTTTGTTATTATCATCATCATCCATATTCATTGCGCTTTTACATGCAGATCTGGCCAGGCCACACTCCGATCACCAAACACATTTCTCTCTTCACTACTGACAAACAACTTGTCTTCTCCAGAGACAGAATGAATGAAAGTCAAAGATTCTTCCAGCCAAGTTGGTCTTTAAAAAACTTAATTATGACAAGTATTGAACATGATATGACAGGGCATAATGTAATTGGATATTATGCTGGAGCTGATGAAAAAGGGCTTGTCTCTTCACAAATGTCTTAAAGCGTTTTACTCTACACTTCATTAAGATTACGGTCCGCGATGTATCGTGAAATCCAAAAACTAGGTAATCACATAAGGTGAACATTACACACAGAGGGTAATACCTTCCTACCGTCGTCGTATAATAAGCAACTTGAAGATATGAAAAATGAAAACGCTGATTTGCTTTAAAGTAATTACATGTTACATAATTTTCAAATACTATAACCATTTGTCCAGTTCCAGAATTTTTTTTGAAAAGGAATAAAAGTGGTGGATGCAGCGTACGTGTCTCTAGGTATCAAAATGTAGTTTTGGGTAGACCCATATTTTTTGGACATAATGATGATTATGACATCGCCATGTGATGCTTATTTGCTTCAAGTTTTATGATTAAAGGTATATGATTATGGTGGCCAGGCTAGTGTAATATGTAAGACGAAACCAAACTGATTTTCATTTTCATGAGCCTGGAGTTCGCAAGGGCAAAGTTGGTAAGAAGCAAGCCGGAGCAGATGGTGAAAAATGTAAAGTGTAATGTGTAATAATAAATGCTTGCCTGACCTGAAAATTCCATAAAAATACGACTTCTGTCAGACGAGCAGAGCGCAATCCATAAACACCTTAATTTATTAGCAGTTGTGAAAACATTCTAAAGTCACAGTCATAAACTGGAAGTATATGGTTATTATGCTGGCACTCCAAATCTGTGGAGAAATGATGATATCCTCGAATTTACGACCGTTTCTAAAGACGTTTTAAACTTGACAAGAAGAAAAATAGAAAATAGGTATCTGCATGCAAGCATTCGATCCAATGCATTGTTTGTCCTTCTCTTTAGTTTGTCCATCCTCTATCTTATTTTTCGCATTCATTATTGTTAGGAACTTGAAAGGATACTCTTTTACGATCACCGTTTGCATGTGAAAAATTTTTTTGATGGAAGAATGAACCATACTATACTGCATATAGGTATTTATCATAAGAAAAACAATTTTATTTTATTTACATGTTTAGCACAATAAAGTGTTTTTACTTTCTTCATGTTCTTTAGTATGGTTCATGACTCATGAAAGCATGCTCTAAAATAAACCACTCAACTAGTATGTAGACAACAACAAGTATTATAAAACAAATGAATTCAATATTATATGGGCATAATATGAAGAAGTTTTGACTTTCAACAACGAAAAAGATAATTTGACAGTCCAAGAATTAAAATTTGTGCAAAGTGGGCTTACAAATGGTTCTCAAAATAATAATGACGATGTGCGATGTGTGACTTGTTGTTGTCACTGTTAAGTCAAGTACCAGATTTTCTTCCTTCAAATAAAAAAAAGCTTCATTTTAGGAGTTTATTAGACTCGACTAGTTCTGCGAAACAAGACATCATAAAATAAGAGACGCATAAAAAGCAAAACTTGTCTGTCTTCTCATTTCTGTATAGATGAACTTCTTGATTGGGCATGTTTTGAAAATTAGAAAGTGACAACGCAAATATGAAACTAGGAAAGTAGCTGACGTGCACATATCGTAGGTATTAGTGATAAAAAGGACAAGAGGGTGAAGTACATACATAATATTGTAATTAACAGGCGGAAAGTGAGTGCTATTTGGTACTGAGTTCTGGAACTTGAATTAGGATCAGTGATGATTGATGATGCTAAATCGTTTTCAAAGCATGCAGAATTGTAGTGGCTATTTGAATTATTGAAGCTCATGCATGTCAAAATGACATAAATTATGAAAGAGGGTCGGATTTGTAACCACTTTTCTACAAGTTTAGATAAATTTTCTTTTCGTTTTAGAACACTGAGTATTCAAAAGTGTAGTTACTTTTTAGAATTTCAGCATTCGTGTAAGTAAGCAGCGTAAGGTTTGTTGATGTTGTGTACTATGAAACATTAGACAGATGAATGAAGTATGGAATAAAGTCTGATCTGATCTATATAAAAACTCAAAGTGTAACGGCTAATGACGACTGGTGACCATTATTCAATTCAAATAAATTCATTTTCAGTACCTAGTTGGTTGAATATTATGTAGATAACGAATAAACGATGAGGGAATGACGATTGACACTTCCGAATGTTTCATTTATTGTAAAATAAAATTTCTTATCGGTCAACAGGCGAACAAATTTTCTCATTTTGGTTGACCGCTGAGGTGTCGCCGAAGTGGGCAATATTCTGTTTTTTCTTTTAGTATTTGTCATGTATGCATAAACATGTGTATACTCCCATTTTAAGCAGTGCCGTGTCAGCATTAAGCATACATTTTTTGGCTGCATGATAGGCAGAGGCCAGAAGAGGTCTGCTAGAAGAATGTAAAGTACTTATTGAAACAGATTTGTTGATAAATACTCTATGATTTAGAGCATCAAAGTTCGATGATAATATACACCAGAAAAAATGATTGGCTAGTTAGAAGTTGCGCACTTCGAATGGATAATGAATTCTGCGAAAGATGATGATGGTAGATAATATTGAAAGGGGACAAAAAACCACCTTTTCCACTTTCCACCCACAGTGATGAGATCTCTTGGTGTGGAAAATTATCTAAATGAAATGTAGCAATTATTATTATTGACAAAATAATTATATTCACTACGGTTAACCGCTGCCCTCTCGTTGTTTGTTAGAGTAAAAGTTTAAAAAAAAATGTTTCAGAAAAAGTTCCATTATGCCAAACATGCGCATGTGTATCTATTTGCTTTCCTAATATTGTCGAATTATCGTATCCCCAAAATTATCTGCAAAATAAAAATAAATATGCACGTCTCATTACAATGACAAGACAAGGGTACACACAGTAACAGTAAAAATCGCTCTACATCATACGTAGGCATGTGCATTTTTTGTTCAGTTTGCTTTTACCGTATCTTATCTTTTATGAAGTGGTAGATTTAGCCTATCGTACAGATACATACAAAACGAAGGGAATTAAACAAAGGTAATAGGTAAATGAGCTGGTATGAATTTTCTACTTAACTTTAGCACTAAGCGTGTAAAAACGATGTATTCAGACAGGAACTTTATGCATTATTCAGTATCTTTTAAACGGTACACTGTAATTTTGTTTAAACTCGTCCCATCTATGACACAACAAAGAAACTAACCTGAAAATCAATATAAAACAGGCTGTAGATTGATGTTTGCATGATGCGACGTGTTTTATCCAATACAACCAAAATTGTCAATTGAATTAGTCTCCTGTAGCTAATTAGATTGAAATGCAAGAAAAAGCCAATCACTATGTATGTTGTTTCTCTCGTGTCACAACAAATGATCACCATTTCCTGGAAAGCTGGTTTTTGTAATCCTTGTAAGTCTATATAACATACATTCATATTTTTTCGGTCAAAGTATTCATGCATGTTTTATTTGTTCATTCATTTAAACATTTTTCTTCATCTCTAGAGATGTACTTTAAAAACTTTTCGGTTGGTATTCATGATTTTCTCACAGGTCTATTACGTCTACATCAATACTTTTAATTCTTATCACTGCTTGTTGTGCTACAAAAACCTGACCACACAGTAAAATGTAAGAGAACGACATAGAATTCCAATGAATGACTCTAAACCAACAATGCAATTTTGCATGTGAATACCTAAGTGCGATAATAAAAAACGATGTCCTTTGCTTTTGCTTCCCTTTCTGTTGTCGGCACTTTTTACAAACTGAATATACTGTGTAAAAACGGATTTGTTCCTAATAGAAAGAATATTATTATCCATACACACAAAGGATACACCTGTACTGCACACCTTCGGACTTCGGACTACAAAAGATAGACAACTTTAGATGTTAGACCAGCCAGTACATCTAGAACACAACTACACATTTGAGGCAATTTACTGTGTGGGTAATACAGAAACTACATCTGAGGTATCTTCTGTAAATGAATGACATAGTGTGCATACTTTTGTAACTGTTACTTTGCAAAAACTAAATTTCAAATTTACAGACGTACTTATGTAGATGTTATAGCTCACATAACACAGTATATTATAGTGGGGTAACCCTTTGCTCTACATACATTTTATAGCAATATATGCAATTTAGAATTACCTATACAGCAGGGTTCTTAAATATACCAAGTGTTCTTCGAACGATAGCAAGGAAAATCTTTACCGTTTTAAACACAAATACAGAGTAGTAGTATAGTGGTAAAAATGTGTTCTCCGATCGTAAAAATACAATACGTCAGATTTAGAGGGGGTTTCCTGTGTTCTAAAAAATAAAGTAGTTAGCTACGCTGCGGAAAGTGGTAGGTAGTAGGTAATTATAATTGACAGTGGGTAAAAACGTTTTCATGTCGACATTTACGCTGCAAGCGTTCAACTATTGATTCTCAAGGATGAGTCATGCACATAGATATCCACTGTCTACAATATAAAAAGGTTGCGTGTTGCGTGTGCTGTCACTACTATTGTATATAAGCTTGCCTCCGACGGTGGCATATAGTTTAGTTTAATAAAAGTACGTGCAAAAGCATTTTTTACCCTTTTGAAAAGTTTCTTCATTTTACACATTTCCATATTTTGTTCTGTTGTGAGAATTGTTTGATCATTCAAAAGCAAGAGTAATGGATACCTCTAGGAATAAAACTTCCAAGAAAGGAAGGTCCGCAGCAAAAATTTCGAATATTATTGCAAAAGAGGAAACCACCAAAGTTGATAAACCTGCGATGCGCCAAATGTTCAGTAGAGGGTTTCTTGAACGACGGGATTTGGAGCAATATTTTTGGACCGATAAGTGTGTCGATGGGATTTTGTCTGGGATTAAGTCAACATTTGGAGCAGATGAAAGCTGCTGTTTGTGTACACCAACACTTGCGGAAGCGTGGTGGGTTGAAGGTGAAAGTGCTAGTCTTTTGGATATCGACGAGAGATTTAGATATCTTCCCAAGTACAGATACTTTGACCTGAGATACCCAGATCAAACAAACCTGGATCCTGACAGAGAAGACTGGCGAGTAATAGTGTTTGATCCTCCTTTCTTTTACATTTCGTTGGAGGTGCTTTTCAAAGCTGTGGAGTATATTTGTAATGGAAGATTCGATAAGACAAAACTGCTCATAGGATTTTTAAAACGAGAAGAAAAACTACTTTTAGAAATTTTCAAACCTTTTAATTTGAAAAGAACAAATTTTCCTTTAGAATATGCACATGTGAAACCTAACAAATGGGTTAATTATGCCTTATATTCTAATGTAGATATACCTGGAATTAAGCGTATTTTTAAGTAAAAGAAAATTTTAATTGTGTCGAGAAGATTTGCTGATTTAAATACCTACTCTGCATTTATACACAGTATTAACACGACTATTTAGTGCATTGTTGACCAATGATCTTTAATTCAATGTTACGAGCATACACTAATGTAAATCATTAAAATCGTTTTACCCTTTTCATGTTTTCACGACTCTTTAAGTTTACAAATTTTCACTTAACCAAGTACGAAGTTGAGCTGCAACCGATTTTGAGAGCAATGCTCGACGCCTACGTGAGTCATTTGCGAGGGCATGAACTCTTCTTGTGCGTTCGGGATTTGAATACTGAAGTTGCTCAATCAGGTTCACGACCTGCAAACAAAAAGGGAGGATCTCAACCGATGCAACTATACACAAGATTAATCAATTTTGCTTTTTTTCATGTTTGCAAATGCTCACTGCATAACATTACCTGCTTGTTTCTGAATCCTATTGTGTTTTGTGACATGTCCAGCAATATACTCTCGACATAGTGATCATACCTGTCATAACGAAAATACCAGTTTTTTAAAGCCGAACGGACATTACAAAACGAGTTGGTTTAGTCAATATTTCGTGTCAAATATCATAATACAACAAATCATAAGTAGCTATCACACAAAAAATACAGTACCTACCTGCTGAAAAACAGAGAAGAATTATTTAATACCTGGACCAAAATATATTCGACAGCAAGTGGCTTTTTAGCCAGCAATTGCAACAACTGTCCGCTTTCACTCAGGGTGAAGTATCGACTTTTTTGTTTAAATGTTTCTTGAACAAGCCTGTTTAAAAAAATAGCCAAGTTTTGTCAGACTGCAAAATAACTGGTACTTTGGACAGCATTCAAACTTACCATTTTATCCTGTTTGGATCCTTTGTGCATGCCAGAGCTTTTAAAAGTCTTTGCTTCCTTCCAAACAACGTTCTAGGACTAGAATATTCACTTAGAATGTAATCAAAGGTGTTTGATGTATTTCCCCGAGCAATAGCGGAGCAGTAAAAGGACAACTGATTTTCTTTAGAAATCCTGCAATTGTTCATTGATTGTTAAAAGCACGTCAAAATCAAAAGTAAAACCAGAAAGCATATTATGTACTGTCGTGTCTGTCGTTACTGTGTATAACTCGGAGAAGAAATAAAATTGGAAATGTCTTCTTCAGTGAATGATATACATGATCCTAAATCACAAGACCATTTTATTAATTGTTCACGCAGCATTGCAGATGAGCCTGATGCTGACTCCATTTCGTCGTTTATGATTAGTTGAAAATTATTCCAAACTCGATTGACTTTCCCATTCAAGTATTTCTGAGGATTAAAGTTTAAATTTGGTATTTTGGCAATGGCATTTGTGTACAATGGATCATCATCATAAATATTGTTCATTTACCTTTAGAAATTCTACTGTTTCCGTTTCCTCTATTGCCGTCAAATGCGTTATCAGATCGTCCATTGTCGTTTGCAGCGTAAGCCATACAGCAGCACTCATATCATTGTGAATATATTTTGTAAAGTTCATTGCAGACGCTATTGATAAGTATCCTAAAAAAATGATAAATTGAAGCTTTTACAACAAGGCATTTCACCCATTTTTTCG
>JAHZMZ010003076.1:0-31236 GCA_027743805.1 Lepidocyrtoides sp. E14 | reverse complement strand
ACTAACCACAAACAATTTTTTACCCATTATCATTTCTCAATCGTTAGAATAATGTATCTCTGAGATTAGATCTGTAACAAGACTTTTCATTCTGTTTTATTAGAACTGTTAATGTTATTATTCGTTTTTCATTAGTAGCAGTTTAAGTTTCACTTCAACAATCATAATGCCATTGATTTTAGGGGTGCATTGAGTCGTTCATAAAAGTTTAACACCATTTATATCTTTGACTTTAACTCATTTATAATTTTATAAAGGATTGATTTTTAGTTCATCTTCTATTTTTTAAAGAAGTTTGTTGTAAAGATAATGTCAAAAACAATTCTGCCCATAAGCAGGTATTTATTCATACCTACGCATTTTTTTTGTCAGGGGAGGAAAGTAAGAAACTTATTCGTAGAACGTTGTTCTATTTCCCGTTCATTTACCGCTGGGGTGTTAAGTTCTTTTGTTTGCGATGATAAGGAAAAATATATGAATTATGAATGAGAGTGTGTGTTCAGTATCCATCTTCAGTTTATTAATGCGTCATTGGTTCCATTCCATCAATAAGAAATATACAACAACAAAGTAATTTGGGAAGACCATCAGTCGGCCATTTAGAAATGTTTTTAGGATGTCTATAAAGCAGCACGCAATCTGCAAAGTCCGGCATAGGTTTTTTTCTTGCAACAGCATGCACACCTTGTCAATGCACTTCACAGCTTGTTTAAAAAGAAAATAACAACAAAAATAATAGTAAACAGAGGTGGTAACAACTACGGTTGTATGCCTTCAAATCGCTTAAATACAACATTGGACAGTATCAATGGATGTGATAGAATAATGGCATTTTTTATAGAACCTTGCTGAGGAGTGATGCCCACCAGATAATGATGGGGATGATCATCATGATAGTAGTTATAGGCCTAACTATATTTATTTATTAGTTATTATTATGAAGAGATAATGATGTTGGCTGGTGATGGTGACAATGTAGTACACTTTTTACGCTCTCTGCTTTCTAGGTTCCTCTCTTCAGAATGGATCGCCCTTGTCTCAGTGTCGATGACGGTGTTCCTTTTCATTCATACGCAGATCTTGACAGCCCGTATAGAGGAAATCAAGCAAGAGGCTTTGACAGCCGCAGCAGCGTTCTCAGCACATGAAAGTAAGAAAAAGTAGACACAAGGAGAATGTATATTTGTATTGTTGCCTTTTACTTTGACAAAAAATACTATATAAGAATAGGCATGATGCACTGAAAGGAATATTGGTAAAGACATGACATACTGCATCACATTGCATCTTCCTCTCACCAATGGTCTGCTTGATTGTGTTTAGCAGTTTTTCTAACGGTTTTATTTTTAGCATTTTTAAGGATTAAAAACTACCAAAGAGAAAAAAAAGATCGTTTAGGCATTTGTGTGTAGCATGTATGTCATTGTGTATGTTGTGTCCACTGTCTACCAAAAATTAAAAATACATGTGCATAAATATCGCGGTAATCATCCTACCGTGAAATCTGCAGTTCGTTTTATTGTTGCCAGAATCTTTAATTCTTACATATTTACATGAAAACCGAAAATTTTGTTTGCATTTGTATATGTTGACGTGCACGAAAACGGTAGAAGAGCAGAAAATTGAATTTTTTGTAGAACAAAATCCTTTCTTTGCTAACAAAGTCATATTATGAATCTTATTTCATCCACAATGTTCTGTCACACTCTTAAAATAGCTACATATAACCAATCCTGCTGTGACGTTAATGTTAGGTACATGAATAGATGTTTGCATCTAACGAATACCAAACATTTGGAACGGGAAGAAGTTGATTTAAATGTTCTCAAAGATTATTCATAAAATATTTTTCCTTCAATGGCCCTTGATAAGTTTTAAAGAGAATATAAACTTCATTGTCTTTTGTTCTGTTCAATACTTCAACATCAACTTTAAAAACATAATTCGAAGAATTGAGTTCTTCCCAAACACTACTACAAATAGCATTAGTTACAGACATGTAATTTTTATTTTAATACTACCTTATCTCAATCATAATTGTAGCAGCAAATCCTGTGTTAATTTTGCAGCAAAGAGACATTCAAAATATTTATTAAATTCTTGTAACTTTTGTTAGACCATTTACCGTCTGCCAGTCAAGAAAAAACCCGGGTGGATGCTAGCAGTGGGCGTTACAGTGGCAGTGGGAATAGTCATCAGCAACATGGCCCAGCAAGTGCTGCCAACCATCATCATCATCGTATATCATCATTACTTCCTAAAGTTAAGGTAAGCGTTTCTACACTTCTGACACTTGACATAGTAAACAGAACCAGCGCATTCAACATTTATGGCACGTGCACGAAAAAGTAGGTATGTGTTTGAGCGTCTACACACAGGCTGGCGCTTCTACAACATCAAAAACTGATGAAAATAACGCAATAATAGAATTCAGGGCATTGCTTGTAGTGCTCTTCATTCTATCTCAAGAAAGGTCATCGAGAGAAAGAGCAATTATGATGATGAAAACGCTTGATAAACATCTGAATACCTACGTAGCAGGCGAAAGGTGGGGCAACGTAAGATGCTCAAGTGATGATGATGACGCACATTCTATTTCGCATTTTTTTTATCTGTTTAACTACTTGTACATTTAAAGCTCCAGAAATTGAAGCCAATGGGTTGGGTTGATCAACAATCTTCCTTCTACTTTGAAAGGATATATTTACGTAGTTAAGTGTAGTGTAAGTAGCTATTTCACGTTTCGCTTAGTAATGAATGCATATCCACCATTTTTACCTAGACAAAAGCCATACACACAGACACACAAACTTGTTTAGAGTATTTAGGTAATTTTATAGTACCCTCGTGCTGCTCTTTTAAGTCGACTTGAGATGCTTATCAGACAAGATCTTTAGTGCTTCAAGAATATGCGAATGAAAGATAATATTTAAAATCTTCATTTTAAAATCTACTTTGAGCTTTCCTCGTGGTAGTTTCATTCATTAATCATTTCACAAGACGATTATTAAGAAAAGCAAATGAGATACGAGAAATTCTATTGTAGATTGTAGACAGATCACGTAGCTATTCTGCTCATCAAAAGTAAGCATTTTATTTATGGTAGTAGTAAGTAAGGTTACCTTCATAGCTTGGCATACAATACGTGAACCAAAGGCTAAATCTTTGAAATTCAAAGTTTAGCAAGGTCTGCATAGATTTAGGTAGAAAATAATAAAAATGGACAGTGCGCGTGCGTGCCAAGAAAAAAGCATGTAATGATAGGTTAGGTATACATTTTTAAACCAATACTAATAATCGTGGTAGATCTAATACCATAAACCCTTGAATCTATTTGTGGAGTCTCGTCTCATTCCTCCCTGGTATTTTAACGCACATCTAGTAAAAATGTCGACATTGCAAATCATAATGATCATTTTATGCAGAAAGTAAGACTTTACGTTAGTTAAGCCATGACAGATGAAAAAGTTATCATTAAATCTGCAAAAATAAATTTAGTTTGTATCGGGCATATAAATTATAGTAAAATAGTTATTAACTAACTGTTAACTAATTTTTTTTTTTTTTTTGCGTGCGTTTTTTTCTAATTTTTCTGTTTTACAAAAACTGGCCTAAATAACAACATACACATACCTATGTATTATTTGCAGTACAACGCAACTGCGTTAAATAATACGCGCAATGCCGAGAAGGATACCTTGTTTTTCAATCGCGTGCCCAAGGTAGGAAGCCAAACGCTAATGGACCTTCTTCAGCGTTTGGCTGTTCTTAATGGATTTCAGTTTCATCGTGATAGAACACAAAAGGTTGAGACCATCAAGATGACCTATTACGAAGAGGTGCCGCAAAAACAATAATTTTGGTGTTATTTTTTATTGATTACTTTTTTTGCAAAATCTGGGTAAATCAAATTATCCTCATTTATTCGGGTTTAAATATTGCGAAATGTATAATGGGGAAGGAGGGTTTATTTCATTATCAAGAGTAATCAAATTGATTTGTAGCAATAAAATAATTATAATCTGTCTTATTCTATATAGAGCCGACTAGCAACAATGGTAGATATGTTTACCCCGCCTTCGGTCTATGTGAAGCATACGTGCTTCAGTAACTTTTCAAGGTTGGGTTCTTTTTACTATTTTTGCTTACTAAAAAGCATCAAACATTTATTGAAAATTGATGAAATAATTTTAGGTTTTTCATCTTTGCACAGCAAACCTGATCATTTACGAATGTTATATAACATTTGCAAAGACACCAATGATCTTTCCGCATAATAAAATTAGCTGTTATGATTTATTAATGTGTGAGCATTTTTATAAATGGTTATTATTCCATCAAAAATTTTTAGACATGGATACTCAATGCCCATATATATGAACATAGTAAGGGATCCGATAGAGCGTGTCATTTCATGGTTTTATTATATTCGGGCGCCTTGGTATATTATTGAGAGAAAGCAAGTTTTTCCTGAATTGCCTCTCCCCCATCCAATGTGGCTTAAAAAGGTAAAAACAAACAGACATGATATTATAAACATTGTTTGTCCTATTTGGGACCACTCGTTCCGGACGAGATAACAAGTTTTTCATTATTTTAGTGACACTATGATAATAATATGCTCAATTGTTGAAAATCTCCCACTTAGTGTAAGTAGCTACAGATAGTTCAGTGTTTTTCGTCCATATGATAGTGATAAATGATGACCTTGATATATAATATTTTTTAAAACTCTTATAATTAGTGCACTTTATGGTGACTTTGATAGCGTAAAAGTGATGATTTTGCGTTTTTAAGCATATGAATTCATATTTAAGAACAGCTGCCAGCGACCTACATTTAGTTCAAATTAATTAGACTCAATTAAAGTTATCTTTCAATATATACCGTTGTTCCGGGATGGAGCCATTTTAGAAAGTTGTAAAATGCCAAAATTATTTCAAGCACAATGCGAGATTTATGTACATATTAACAATATGTACTGCTTTTGGTGTTGACAGGGAATTCAACGGTGAATGGGCAATGCAAAAGGCTAAACGGAACGTCGAAAAACACTATGCCGTGGTTGGAGTGTTGGAGGAAATGGATCTTACACTAAAAGTTTTAGAAAATTACATTCCGCGTTTTTTTACTGGTGCCTCGCAGGTTTATTATGGTAAATGTGTTTTTTATAACCCTTTAAAATATATTTTATTGTAGAGGTAGCTGCTTACATACTAATATGCCATGTATGTAAGGTAGGTTTTATATTTTCATGTGAACGATGATATGAGCAGTTATGTGCCATTTTTGGCAACTACTTACGATTTAAGAAAAGGAACGTGCTTTGCCGTTACAATCAGTCTTGTTTATTCTTCTTTTAGAAGTGTTACTTGAAATTCATACTAAATAGATGTTAATGTTTTAATGAAACTTCTCTTCCCAAATCTATTTCAGATAACTTATCTTCAATGGTTAAAATAAACAAGAACATGTACAAGCCTCCTGTTTCAGAACATGTGAAGAACATCCTGAGACAAAATTTCACAAAGGAGATTGAATTCTACGAATTTTGCAAACAGAGACTTCACATGCAGCACGCTGCACTAAACGAGTTGTGATCATTTTTTAAGCCTAGTTTTCTTACCGTTTTATATCGATTCACTCCAATGTAGAAATAGAATATTTAACTAAAATTTAATTGCATGTAAAAAAAAACTTCAGTTCCTGTGTATATAGTGTATTTTGATAAAAAGAATTAAGTACTTCCTTTTGTTGAGAAAAACGTATTAAAAATAGCTATTATAATGTTTAAGCAATGAAAATATACATTATACTGTACCAGGTACTGAATTGAAAAAGTTCTTTGAAGATGAGTGCGTTAATTTATGAATTCAAACAACTAAAAATGTTTCTTATAGCATATAATATCACGATGATTTCATCGTTTTTGCATTTAGTTTATTTGTTAGTTTGGTTACAAATTCTGTCGTCCGCTTGAACATGGATAAAATAGTAAGAGGAGTACGGATGACGTTGGTGAACGTCAAGTTCTCATAATTCCTGTAAGATGTTCCGACCATACCGTCCGATAATTGTATTAATTTTATTTACATGCTGATTTCCTATTCTGTGTATAGTATTACCTACAATTATAGTTACCGCTAACTAGTATGAAATGGTGATATATTTAGATTGAGTTTGAGTGAGACGAAAAAACAATGATATCATGCATAATTAAGATATAGACAGAAGCGACTAAAACAAAAAATATTGTACTTGTAAATATGTTGTAAATTAATAATGAGTATGTATGGAAAGGTTAATTATTTTGAAAATAAGTCATTCGCAAACTTATAAAATAAAATCAGTCAATCAAGTCAGAAAATCTTGTACAGATTTAACTACTTAATTCAATTTAATTTGCTTGCATCATTTCTGTAACACTGCATTTAATAGTGGCCTGGATTCGTGCAGACCCGAAAGTCGCATGTTTATTGATGGCTCGTGCATTTTGCTAGTATTTTCTAAATTCATTTGCTCTAAATTGTCATACACTTGAAGCTGGTAGGAATTTGAAATCCTGCTAGATTTTCCAGTGTCCTTTGCTGTAAGGACTTGAATAACTTGGCTAAAATAAAATGAAATATGTTGTTGAAACATCTACAATGAATATGGTTTCATTAAATATTAATGGAATAAATTCAAATTACCAATGCTGAGGCGGCAATTTGTCACACGTCCGAAATGAGCCTCTAGTATTATTATAGTCTCGATTCGTTCTGGATCCCATTTGTAATTCGACATATTTATTACTGTGATTCGCAAGCACAGTGCAGTAACCAGATCCCAGACAAAGTGAAATTGTGGAGATGTCATCATACTTTTCTTTCAAAGAATATCTCTTCTTTTTTCCATATTTGTGCGAGCATGAAATAAAGGCATCTGCCAAAATAGTCGAGTAATTGGACGGGCGGACTGAAGAACAGGTTATATCACGGGATGAATAGATGGATAACGTGAAGGCATAAAATTTGTCTTTACGCTCTACAAAATACAGATAAACGCAAAATGTGTAGTCTGACATTCAAACTCAAAAAAAAGGTTTTTGAATTCATAATATATATTATGTACCTTCCGTTGTCCAGTGTCCAAACGAAAACGGAATGACGCAATATTTTCCGGAGGTGAGTATCAAATTACATGAAACGCAACGCCTACGAGAACTTGAAACTAGTTCAATTGGCTCAATCAGCTTATAAATTGTAGACGAGCTTCCATTTGTTTCAAAAACTATAAATCCAATGTCCGTTAATTGTACACGTTCTCTTGCATTTCTATACGTAAATATGAAATTTTTATTAAATAAAATTGCAAATTCACACCGAAATCCTAAAAATGGGTATTGTATATTTTTTAATGCAACCTTTTGGAACTTTGGTACAGTGATATGTCCACTTCACAAGAAGAGCTCGTGCAAATAATCTCAAAGCATGGTTGGCAGTCTTGGTCGGCATACGGAGGTAAAATACCATTCATTGTGTATGATTTCCAACCTTTACGTACCTTGCAAACTTCTATGCAAGTAAAGTATCTGAAAATATAGACAGGTAACTTTCTATTTTCTATACTAACATCAACAGAGAGAGAGAGAGAGAGTATACCTACTAGGTATGCATATAAGTAGGTATTATGACTATGACAAAAATAAAATTTGATTTTTACATACTTCATGAAATCTTGGTAACTCATCCAGAAAACCCCTTCATTAGACTGATTTGGGGAGAGATCTTGTCTCATCTCTTTTGTCCATAGCGGAGAAGTATCGCTCCAATCTCCTTTCCAGCTGAATCTTCCCCAAGGGTTTCTTAATTGTATCAGCCTATTAGAGGTATACCGAAGCAATTATAATTTTAACTAAATTCGGAATCGTGTATTTTGTAAAATACTCACATACATATAACTATTACCAACCTGTTTCCGTCGTTTGACACTAGTTGCAAAACGGAGTAGACATGATTTGCTACAAGTCCTTTTCCTTCATAAATTGTTTCCGCTTGCGATGTTGTTGTAATTGTAGTACCCATAAGAAATCCTGAAGAATAAAAGGAAAGTAGCCTCCCCCACAACAACTCGCGGTCCTCTTCAGATTTCTACACAGAAATAAAGGGAAGCGAGTGAAGTGAATTTTTCATTCAAAATGCTAACAGTGAGTCATGAGTTTACCAAAAGAATCCGCTCAGAAACAAAGCCTGTTAGGTAATTTAAGCCATCCCAAATGCTTCCGGATTGTAGTGATTCGTAGCTTCCATGCAACTTTGACATTGCCTTTTCTATCAAAGGCACCCAAAGTTGCTTTCCGCGACACTTTAATGAAATCACACTCAAAGTAATGATTAAAAATCCTTATAACTTGAAGTGTCCAATAATATTCTAGAAAAACTTACACTTGAAAACACAAGCCTATGAAGGGCATCACATGGAAGTAGGTCATCAACGATTACTTCCTTCCAAGCACCATCCTTGAATAACCGTACAACATATACCCCAACGGAATTGATTTCTTTCGTGGCCAATATTTTCGCTAACAGATCTTTCTGCTCAGCTATCAAAGCCAGCGCAGCCACAAACCAACAGTTTCCCAACTCGCCTATATGTACATTCAAGTTAATACTTAGATGCATAAAAACTATTGTCATTACATTTCTTGCATGAATGTTCTTAACTATAATTTTACATAGAATCAGTCACTTTAATGGCTAAAAGGGATGATTTATTCAATGGCTAATTTTACATCTTAACTGTTGAAACTTATTGTGTACCTTGGCATATATCTGATGGTCGAGGTTCCTTGATCAACACCCAGTTTGGTGCATCCCCTGCTTTACGAATATTTTCTGGTCGTTGCCAATTTGTTATGGATCGAGCATTTCTGATGAACTGTTCAGTGTTCTGTCTTGTCAAATCTCGCGTGTTATCTGAGCGAAACAATGAGGCTTTTGTGGGAGGAAAATCTTCATCCACATACTTTGTTCCATGAAGTAGACAATTGGCCACGATGGCTTCATACTTTTTACTAATTCCCAAGTTTTCCTTGTTTTCTATCTCATCCACACTTTGCTTAGCATTTTTTGACTTTGCTGCTTTTCTGGGTTGCTTTGATTTTTCGTGAACTCCGACTCGTGCACGGTGCTTTTCTGCTCCGTGACTTTTTTGCCCTGTAGTGGGGCGTTTAGACGATATTTGTCGATTTTCCTTTCCCCCTTTCCCAAGCATGGTGTCTTTTGTAGTTTTTATGTATGAAAAAAGCTCCTCAAAAATATTTATTTTCAAAACCATTTACGATTTCTATTCCTTTCTCTTTACGAATGATCAAGATTTTGTTCTGCAAAATCTACAAGTGTCACACGGCGCCACTTCACTGGTACTGAATGAGGATGCCCGGTTTTACAGATGCTTAAACAACTTTCTAAACCAATCTTCATCAATAACTTACACAGTGCATACATAAATGGATGAACATTAGTTACCCACCCACATGTATAACGTTACATCTATTGTCAACGTCGTTAATTTGACGTATCCAACTTCAGTCACAGCCATTCCTCAAATAATCAAAACCTCACCGTCCAGTCCTTCACTTTGAAAAATTATATACTGATCTTACTCAACTGTTAGTTGTATACACGTGAGTCAAAAGGAAGGAAGGAAACCAACGATCAAAAGAACCGTTTTGGCTTTTTTCGTGCGGAACAAATCGGGGCCTGCTATACGTTGGTTTGGTAGACAATGATTTGACAAATAATTCAGCTCTGGGTTTTTGAAAGTTATCTAGGCTGAGCTGAGTCACTTGTAGTTTCTGTGCGTGTACTTTTTCTCGTCATCTTTGTAAGTCTACCTTGTTCGTCATTACATACTAATAACGACTTTATATGAATTATTTTTTGCAGTGTCACGTGAGGGATGAGACACCGACATGATGAATGGATGAGAAGTACGTGTTAATAGGGTTATAATATCCTTAACTGAGAAGCGGTTAGCCACTTAAACCAATGCATAAAAATACCAGCTTAATAGTATGCACATAATATGTACGGATGTATTTTATCTAAGATATTCTTTTTCGGATATGAAAACAGGTAGTAAGCAACTTCCATGTGAAAGGAAGCATGTTTGATTGTAAAATGACTGACTGACAAAAAAGTGACAACTGAGACTGAGACGGCATCCAGAAAATATAACGTTTCTCCCAAGAGAGCACATTGCAAAATAGCGTTGCGCTGCTGCATTGCAAAAGTTTGTTTTAAAGTAAGTTTTTGTATGTGATAGGTGTACGTATGTATAATATGTATTTTACTATGAAGTGATAATCAGCAACACGTTGATTCATATCAGCTAAGCTCCTGTGGGCTCTCATAAGGTCTTTAACCTAGAATATGTACGGTTTCTTATGCATGTACATACTTTCATATAACATGCAACATAAACAGGGCGATTGTTGTGCTGATTGTTATTCTGACTCATTTTCTCTACGTTCGTGCCTAGAAGAGTTGAAGTATAACGTAAAATGTTCGCGGTCAGTCACAATCACACACATTTAGACAATACATGGTTATTATGACATCCAACCAAGGCAGTCTAGTGAAAAGCTTTATTTCAAGAAAATCAACAATGCAAAAAATGTGAAAGGAAGTCATTAGATCCATCAGCCATATGAACAAGTGCATTGGTTGTCGCAAACACAACTAATAACGACCACAGAGGGAAGAGCACCAAAAACAATAGACACAGAAATCGTATCATATTTATAACTACTTTGTGTAGTAAGCTGTGTATGCATCATGTACCTATGAATGAAAACACGTCTGTAATTTTGCACAGTGACAGCTTGTTGTTCAATTCTAGTCCATTGTGTCTCCTAAGTTCGGACTCCCAACTACTGCTTACCTTAAGAAGCAAAAAAGTGGCAATCAAAAACCTGCCTACACAATGCGAATATTGGAATATTTTCTACGTATCCGAAAAATACATTACTAAACTCGTGTATGCATGAAAAATAAATGTGTAAACTCCCTCACATACATATCAACATCATGTACAAATTGACATAAAAACAAAGAAAGGTCTGCAGTTGCAAATGCTGCGATACATACCACATATATTAATATTGTTTGTGAATGATTCTACCTCTACCTGTACCGTTACTTCCACTTCCGTTTTAATCATAGTGCCGTAACGAAACGTCCTACTAACGCCTCCTCCACATTTCAAAATATGATAATGAATGTTGGAGAGTCAATGCAAAACACTTTTGCACTTGTGTACGAATATGCACAGTGAAAATAATTATGGAGAATCAAAAAAAAAATGTGTCAGCAGGAGTTGTGTGTGTGAATCTCTCTCTCAGTTTTTAGTGTATGACTATAGTACGTGACTACATGAGTCACGATTCACGAAAAATATACAGAATAAAATGTGGGCAAAATTTAAATTGATTTGCTGCGGTGTAAGGAATTGATTTAACTCAAAAATGGTCATAATGATTGCCATGAATTTATTACGTTTGCAATTCTTATAATTACGTCTCTATTGAATAAATTACAATCACAAATCTAATAATAATAATATGAGCTCTATTAAACGTTTTTTTCAGAAAGAATATTCACACAAAAATAAGTTTCACTCCCATGCATTATAAATATTTTCTTGATCCCCTTGAAAACTTTGTATTGAGTTCCTTACTTTTCTCAATATATTTTTTCTTATCCCCAGAGGACAATCCTGAAATTTGTAAATCTGTATCCCTATCAAAAGGTTTTCTTTCTTTTGTTTCAGTTGCACTCTCCTAAAATTAAAAAAAAAACAGTTTCTGATTATATTAGAAAGCTTTAAAAAAATATTTGTAAATGTATATAAACCTAAAAAAACAAGCAATGACAAACTCGCCTTTTTCTTTTTCTTCATATCTTTTTGATGCATTTCAAGGAGGCTCTCATTCCTCCTCTTCTTGCTATCGAATTCCTTTTTCATATCATCCATTTTTTTGTCATAGTCATCAATTAGTTTTCTTTCAATTTCCGCATCTGCTTCACGTGCAAGCGCCTCTTCTTCGTCTTCTTCCTCATCTGAATTAACGGAATCCTGTGGTGTCCTTGTTAAAAACTTTCGGGGGGCTAATCCTAATCCTGGTATTATTTTATTTTTTGGTGGCACCAACATCCATTCCTCCCTTTTGGGTTTTTTCAACTCGGATGAACACGAATTAGACGAGGCTGTGGAGCTATGCTGAGCTTTAGGATGATCTGGGGGTAGTGGTCCAATTACTTCCGAGTCAGACTCTGAATCAGACTCGTTGGGTACATTGTCTGATTTGCCGTGGTCACTGGCGGAGTCTTCCTTTTGAATTGATGATGATGCGCTGGCACCTAATTGTGCCCTCAGAGATGGAGGTATAGCTGGTCCAATCTGAGCACCATCTGATTTTTTGGAGACTTCCCTATTTGAGCATGGAAATATTTCTTATTACTATCAAACTATTTATGAATACTTACTTACACAAACTAATAACATAGGACATAACTAACATAACATAGTGCTGACTGCTGACACTATTAATTTATCTGATACTCAAAGAGAATTTTCTCCAAAAATTAATTCATTTTCATGTAGCTATTTACGTTTTTTGCTTGTCTCCAGACGGTGCTGAAGGTGTTCCTCCTGGTTTAAAACCCGGAGGTAACGCTGGTCCGTAATAACCATCGCTGTCAGAATCTGAATCTGAAGACATTTTTAATAATAACTGTTAAAGTTATTGCAGACTGTCTTTCTCGTGCTGACTATCAACATCAACTAATTATTATTGTCTACCTCTACTCACGACACTCTTCAACAACCAGCCAGCCAGCCAGCTGCTTCGACTTGACGACACGAAACAATTGCACACATTTCTTTGTATAGTACTAGATAGAGTGACAAGTTATCGACAATTATGTTAGTGGGCCAACTGAGCAGTAATTATCCTTGCCGTTAAATATGATCGCAGTTGTAGTAAAATCGCTGTCAAGAGCTTCTTTGGTTTTGCTTTTACTTGTTCGTTTGACTGTAAATCCATTTCGCGCTATTTATATTCTTACCAGGCTAGTAGATACACCGCAGGAGGCTGCAGAACCAGTATAACATGCGCCTATTTTTACATCAAATGATGATATGATGCGATATACAAAATTTGTATGCATTGCGAAAATGCATGTCAGAGCTTAGATTTAAGAATCGGAGATGAAGGAAAAATTCACGCTTCCTTTGTTGAATTTTTGAAAAATTCAGTATCCAGTCTCTAGACTGGAAGACACGGGTCTTTTCACTTCCAGTTCCAGTACTGAAGTTAAGTACTTTCTACTTTAAACACATTTGTGTTTTTACCACACAAATGAGATTTTTTAACCAATTTTTATTTAGAATAGGATCATTAACCATGAAAAACTTTTAACCAAAAAAGGGAACTGAGGGTTGTATGAGATCGCCTTAAACGTGGTCACTTAAAAAATCTATGACGCATGATGATTCGCTATTTTCTTAACATCATTACATAATGAATGATGATGGGTTTTGGGGGAAAGATTGAAACTTCATTCATAGCAAGTGAAGGTTTAAAAAGGGGTACACCGCTTGTGCTGAATTTAACAGCTAGAAAACCAATATGCCCGTTATTGGGGTTTCATTACACTTTCACTGGTGACGCATTCATCGTATTTTCTAATCTTTAACAGAACCTTTAAAGCTAAAATAATTGATCTATATGGGAACATTTGTTTTGGTACACATTGTACAATATATTTAACACCCAAATAACCGAAGAGCTCGGTATGCGAATACCGATTATTTGGTTCTTGGTACTTAAATGCTTGGCATAATATTTAAATCACATCACACAGTTCTTTGTAAGGTGTAAAACGTTTCAGCATAATGTCGGAGTATTAATTACACCTTACTATGTAATCAAAATTACTGTTTTAGTGTGCAAAGTACAAATTTTAACCTCTTTTCCAGTACTACAAGAAGATGTATGAAGTTGACTCTGATAAATTCACTTCGGTAAATGATGAAAGTCCTTGCAAAGTGGAAGAGGCTATTTTTTTAAAAACACACTATGTAGTTTGATTTAAAAGCAATGTTGCATTGATTTTACAGAAGCCAAATCCCAAGAAGGAATTTGCACTATATTTCAAGGAATCTGGAGCTGCTGCTGCTTTGCAAAAGGCTATGGTGCTATTATACAGAATGCCGGTGAAGCCCACAAATCTGGCAGAGTTCTTTTCCCAGTTTTTTGAAAACGGAGGGCAGAATTTAATGCGAATTTCTTTATTGAAAGCTGAGCTTTGCTACAAGAGGGACGAGGTGCACACGCAAAGTTTTACATTTAAAATCCTTTGTGTTCCATCTTTTCATACCATAATTTTCATTTAAAAAATATTTTTACAGCTTAAGAATCGAAAGTTAAAAGTAGAAGAGACGGAAATTCAGATACAGGATTTGATAAATAAATTAGGAATTTCAGATGAAGAGTTCAATCAAAAATTCGTTCCTGAGCAGATTAAAGAGAAAAATCGTTTAAGTTTAATTGAAAACAATATCAAAGATGTGGAGCGAGGAGTTGCGCAGAATAATTTAATGAGTGTAGAAGATTTCAACAAGACAAATGACTCTCTTGCAGACCTAAAGAAACAAGTTGCTGCTTCCCAAAACAATGACTATGATTTTGAAAATGACTGCCTAAAATATGTCAGGTCGGATAGTGCTTTAAAGGAAGACATTAAAGTGCTCGACCCGTACGATAAAAGAATCTCGAACGTATTAAATATTTGTCATATTTAAATACATACGTAATTCCTGTCGTTTCACCAAATACTTGACCTTACTTTTGAGTAGTTGGGGTATTATTTGCAAGCGACCAAAGACAACAAAAGAGGATGGAGGGAAAGCTTCACGAGAGCCCGATCGTCCTCATCATCATCATCATATTCATCACGACGTAGTAGCAGGTCATGCGGATGAGAACCAGGAGCTCGACGAAGATGACGCCACTTCATTGGCAGAGTTATTCCAACAGTCATCTCGAGATTGGGCAACTGACGAGCATGATGAGAACAGCATAAAGTTGCATAACCGATTGCTAATGGTTAAAAGGGCAGATAAAGTAAAAATATCAGACTTTTTGGGATGGAGCCCCTTACAAAGTCGGGAAAACTTGTTAATTCCAGTCAATGACCAAAAACTGAACATTGTCCCAGACTCAAGTGCTATTGCTCGCGATAGTAGCGACATTGAGGGTTTTAAACAAAGGCCCAGGCCATGTTCACAAAACAGAGCAGACCTTCTATCTCAAGGTCCTGCAGTAGCAAATGTCAGTCATCAGGAACCTGATAATGATGCATTTCTTCTTGAGGAGGATCATTTAGAGCACGTTTATAAATTAATGGAGACCACTCAGGAAAGTTTTGATTACGAATTTCAACAATGCTCTCGTCCTCCACGGAACCTTATGATGGAGGATATATGTGAACCCGTTTGCGACGTCGCAGACGTCGCTAGTGTGTGTTGTTCTGCCAGTATGCAGTCGATTCGGGACAATGACAGAGCAATATCAAGCGGCGAGCAGTCATTAAATGAAAGTTTAGGTTTTATTCCGGGCACAATGGAAAACTGGAGTTGTCAGTATATGGATTATCCATCATGCTCATCAGCTGGAGAGTATTTTGATTCTGCTGGAGAAAATGGACTCATGCATACGTGTCAGGATGAATCTATAAGCGGCAAAGCCCCTAAATCTCCACTTGAAGTTCCAATGCGAAAAATCGACTCGTCATGTCACTGCATCCTAACCGGACTTTATGATGCTAAAGAAATGATCGGGGAAGATAACGATACGGCAGGTAAAGAGGACGCCAAACAGGTCATTGACGCCAAACAGGTCATTGACGCCAAACAGGTCATAGACGCGGGATCGCAAGGAACTTCAACTCGAAAGTCAGGTCCAAGAGGGAGCATTTCCCTTCAGAAAGATGAGGCAACCATAACTGAGGACAGTGCTTTGGAAAATGAATTAAAGGAGGTGTTCAAGTTGAAGCATACTCGCAAATCTAGTTTGAAAAAGGAGAAGGATAAAAAGGAAAATGAGACGGAACAACCTAAGCATATTGTCGATGTTTTTGGTATTGATTTGGCAAAAGAAGTGAGACGTAGCTTTTTAGGGACGAATTATGTGTAAGTAGTAATACCAGTGCCATTTTGTAAATCCATTTATTATTACCAGCATTTATAATGCTGCATCTGTATCTTTCGATAAAGTAGCAGTAACTTTGAAATAATTGTAATCCATATACTACCAAATTTTATAGAGCCCCAGATACTAACAATGCAGTAGCTGATGTGAAAGAACAGCCATTTTCAACTGGCCATTCTAAATTACAACGGGGGCCTAAATTTTATGGTTCAACTGTTCAAAGCACTAGAAGGATAATTATTCCAAACAATAAGTGAACTAACGGTTCAGAACTGTATAACTGAAAAAAGTATGATTTCAAAAATGTCATCAGAAACCACAAGAAGATATTTAAAACTGAACGAGAAATTGAGCAATGCTGTTTGTAAATCATATACCTACCTTTTATTAAACCATAATATATTTTTTGATGTATGCAGTAGACAAAAGTATTTGGTGAGTAGAATCATTTCTTCAGTAAATAAAAACATTTGTACTATTCATCTGTTTATTTTCTATTTAGCTTTAGTAAAGTATTTAATTTTCTAAATTTACTGAGTAACATTCTAATTTTGGTGAGCATCATCAACGAATCAATCTCAATCCAATTGCACGTGTAATCCATCATGTGGATTGTGGATGCACTAAGCATTTGCAGCCAATTCAAATCTTGTGGAACTTGTCATACAAAAATGTAGCATTTCATTGTACAAGCCACCACAAAAAATCCTTTTCCTATTTTTGACTCATCAGTTCAAACTAAACCTATCGTTTTCCAACTCACAGTGTGATGAATTTTTGTAAATCTGTTTTGTTTTTGAACTGGCTTTCCCGAGACACGCTATAGCTGCAGTTTGGACTATCACTATATATACTGTACGTATGTAATCCTTTCAAATTAGATAAACATGTTTTCATTGAGTATCCACTTATTCAAGTCAAACTTGCATCAAACTCATAAAAAGTAAAAGCAACAAGGTGCAGGCTGACAATAAGAGGAGGGATGAGCTGGTGGTACTGGTAACTGAGAACGGACGGCACAGGGGAGTGGGGGATGGCAAAAATACTGTTTGCAGCAGCCACATTCAGCTCCACGAATACTGAAACTTGTTATGCTATCTGCTTTGGAATGCTTGTATTTATAAGGAACTAACATGAGGAAACTTGTAAAAAAAGAGACTATATATTTTTATTATTTTAAACTAAAATATTAGTACATCACAGTAAAACATTTAATTAAACAAATCTTTCACAGAATAAAAACATAATTGCAGCTTAACGTGTGTTGTGTTTTTCTACTTCATTTTTTTCATCCGTCTGTGATACAATCACGAAAACAAAGAGACAAAAAAGATCATGCCTTGGCTGTGTATCATTTTTTGTTCTATTAGTTGACTCAGGATCGTCGTTTTGTTGGAGACTTTACAAGATACTAACCAGCGTATCATGAATTTTAAAACTGTACACACAGGAAAGCATGTAAACACTGCGTGCAAGGACATAGCTTGCTAAATTATTAAATAAATAAAGAACTGTGGTGGCAAGTGGGGCTTTTATTAAATTTTAAATTTTATATGTTTATTCATAAAGCATATTAAAGTTTGCGTAATTTATTGATACCTTTTTAGCCATCGACTGAAATTCTTACAATTTCTCTAGGGAGTATGTATACGGTTTACTGAAAATAATTTTTGTAGTTAAATTTGCAGTAAAGTTTCAGCCATATATTGGGCTAATCAACCAGGTTTTGAATACATATCCGAAGAGATCAAACAAAAT
Source organism: Lepidocyrtoides sp. E14 (assembly GCA_027743805.1). Taxonomy (NCBI): domain Eukaryota; kingdom Metazoa; phylum Arthropoda; class Collembola; order Entomobryomorpha; family Entomobryidae; genus Lepidocyrtoides; species Lepidocyrtoides sp. E14. Next base: position 13,220 of record JAHZMZ010003076.1, on the reverse strand, counting down.
TGCAAAAGCATTGGTAAATAGTGAATGTTTTATTGCATACATGCTAACAGTATTCTGCGCTATAATTTGTTAACATTGGATTTCATTACAAGTAGCTGTTCAATAACAAACATGCTTACCAGAGACGGACTGATAAGTTACTGACGGGTTTTTGACTAAACGGAAATATACTGGTATTATGTTTCCCTTATGGGTATAAAAATAAACAATAAAAAATTCTCTCAATTACAACTGTACTTACATCAAAATATTTAACGAATTATCTATTTAGTTTAGCAACACTCAAAAATGACAACGATGAACTTGCCAGAAATATTGTACGCTTGCTGTGTCGGAGGTTTCTTGGAAAAATGGTGATGATATTCACAACGCAGTAACTTCATTTTTATCAACAGACGTCATTGGTCCATTTATTACCTCAAAATAACCTTGCTTGTATAGGTTTGCTTTGCTTGACCTTTGTTGGAGACGATGAGTAGTAGTATTAGTGACTGACTAGTAATTTATATCTGGTGAAAGGCCAGAATTCCTTGCAGGATACATGCTGGACATATTATGTATGTATTTGGTTTATATTGACCATTTGTCGGTAACAAAACGTTCATGATGAAGCGAACTGTCGGTGACAGTTCTGACAAAAAAATACAGAAAGTTTTGTTAAAATGTAATAAATTCATAAATGCAACATATAATTCCTAGTATACACTATGCATAAAATATTTACTTTATCGTAAACTTGTTTGTATTAGGCGTTGTAACACACTGCTAGTAAAATATCATGGCTCGATTCGCTATACACACTCTTGTAAGTTTTACAAATATTAAAACAATGCTAAAGGTAAAGTATAGAAAAAATTGAAAGAGTATGCTGCTCTACATTTCGTATAAATACTCATACTTTAAATAATGCGCGAACAGCTAAGCTAAATAGTAATTATGAATAATTATTGAAGTTTTTGTGGTACATTAAAGTTACAAATTACAGGTACTGGCATTCAAAATTATGTCATGCCTATTTGACAGTATATAGGTGTTTCTTCATATTTATCAATATCAAGGTACGCATGTACAGAGAAAGCATTTTCACTTTCAATCACAAGCACAAACCGTTTGGCAATTCTCGTTCCCAATTTGAAGATTAAATATATAATTACCTATGTATCGTATTTTCTCTTTACTTGTCAATTTTCATACTAAAATATCGAAGCTCTCTATCTACTAAAAGAGTGATACATACCAATCATAACAATCATGCGTACATCTTTTGAAAAAACTGTTAGTTATGCTATTTACGACTTATTGAGAGTAGCGAGCAAAACCTGCAGCATAATATTATAGTGAAGTAGAATAGCGGTCGGGTAAATAGTGAACACGACATAAATTAGTTAGCCCGTAGTAAACAATTTTTTGTGCAATTTTGCCCTAGTGCTTATATTTCCTAAACTCGTCTACAACCGTTGTACTTTTAAAATATTTACTTCTTCCTACCAATCCCCAAAGGGCTTGGGTTCTCGTCATAAGATCAAGAATATACATACATGAGCTCGAACTATTCTAAAAAGCAGGACATTTTAGTATCCTACATACACCACGGTTAAATACGTACGTGTAAAACCTATATACTGATGCTACATGCTCCATGACTCAATGATAAAACTTACCAGTTTGTTTGCATATTTTGTACACCTTTTTTCCTCGTAAACAAATGGAATCAACAGTATCTTCAGGGAGTGAACATTTAATGCAAAACCCATATTATTCTAAGATAAAACCAAATCATAAACTACCATCTCGGAGAACATCATTTCTGGGCACTATTAACTGAAAATTTTATTATTATGGTAATCGTCGCTTCTGTTAATAGAGAATATCTACAGAAAAATTCAAATGTCTATCCTTCGTTAAGGGACCGTGAACACTACCTCACCTCATCCTCATTCTTCATTTTCACATCCTCACAAAATCGCCTGAATTTTTTCAATTGAGATATTTTAAATTGCCTGGAAGCAATTTTAAATGAGAAAATACACAGGGATCCTAATGATGATGAAATAATGAAAAGTGAGAACGAAATGGTGTTCAGGACCCTCGTGGCAGGGCTGCACTTCAAAACTTATATGCATCAACCCCTTGGGGTAAGTAGTCCCTTTCATTGAGATAAGGTAACGTTTTTGCTACGGGATGATGATGACGGGTAGAAGCGCCTTACACAAGTACAGCACGAGCAGACTGGGTTAACGTTCGAGAGTGAAAACACTTACGCCCACTACTGAAATGTCGGGTTTGAGAAACCTCGACGAAAGATGAACAAACATTTGGATTTTACAAATGTGTCTCTTCAAAGGAGAATACCCGAATTAATGGTGACTTTAGTACTACAAAGACTTTATAAAAAACTTATACCAATCAGGTATCTCCAGTTAGCTCATCCTTAAAATCAAGCTAGTAGTGTATCATAATATATCCATAATATTGTATTTATATGTGGGTAATTCATTTTTTTGAGATCCCAAAAGTCACTACAGTGCGTATACGATTTCTACGGGCATTGAACAAGAAAAAGTTACTTGTGTCAAACGAATACAATTTTTTATAAAATCATTATAGATATTTACATGTGATTATGCATAAGGTGGCCTAGCGTGTTGAATATGAGATAAAATCAACGAATCAACCGCGGTTACGTGGGCTTTGGCACTTGTCAACCCGAAGGACAAACAAATATGGCCATTTAAACTTTATCTCTATTTCGAGACCTACAGAGCAGTAACCACTACTCCATTATCCTGAACAAATGTTTCATTAACTGATGCAACAGTGACCATATCCGAATAGGAAGTTTTCCGCCCGTTATTTTGTTGTGCTGTAGTAAGTCGATTCCCGATTACATTGCCAGCGTCGTTGGTCTGTACTAGAATTGCTGCGAATGTATTGTTTGGAGCTGCTAGAAGTACGTCCGCAGCATTCCCGTCACCATCAGAATCTTCAATGTCGTCAATTAGTTTGGACACTGGAACGTTTGTTGCTGACAATGGGGGTGAAGGTTGGTGAACGCTAGAGGGATGTAAAACTGTACTACGCGTTACACTTGTTCCAGCAGTCGTCATCTCGGGACATGTGGTTCCTGCGTAGGTTGCCGATGTCATTTGTGCACTAGACTTCCTGTGGCGATGGTATGAACTGCCCTTTCTCCGGGGAAATATGGAATTTTCGTTGTTTACAGTTGTGTTATTAAAGTCCTGTAACAATATTACCATTATAAACATTAAATTCAACAGCATCATGCAGAATTTTTATGCTTATGGGTTGTATTATGTGTCACTCCGTTCATGTTTCTATTTATTTTCTTTTTCAAAATTCAAATGTATTCACTCACATATATGTATGTTCACTGAATGTGCTTTACAGTAAAATATAGACGAAAAGCGAGATTAACAAACCTTATTCGTAGCGCATGAGCATGCTTTCTTGAAGCTCTTTTTAAAGTTGTCGGAAAGGAAAGCATAGAGAATCGGGTTCATCGCCGAATTGGAGTAGCTCAAGCATCCGGCCAATAGGAAAATGATCAGCACCGTCTCTGAATGGTTCGAGTCATGTGGCATAAAAATCAGGGCCATCTGAAGCAATGAAAACATATTAACATATTTGATTATTCTTCAAAAGAGAAATAAAGAATTTCCTTGCACTTATTATAACTGTCGCTGTAAGCAAAACTAGTTTCTCATATTTGCGTAATAAATTGAATTGAACTCTTAACATGAAACCTTTTCAAATCAACATCATCATGACTTGAGTGAGGGAATTGCTCAAGTCATGTCATCATTTCTTCCTGTGTTGTTGATCACATTTATTCAAATAGTATTCTCTTGTAAACTTTCTACAATGGCCTTTCACTGAAATGAATTTTTTACCCAGGAACGTAACTGTGGAGTAAGCTATGAGAAATAAAATGAAACTAGAAGGAAAATACCTAATCACATATATATTCATCTTCATACAGCCTTGATGCCTGATGAATCCCACACTGTTTGCTGTGTAAGAGTAGGCATAAGCATAACTAACAATTCCTGTTGTAGTACTCTTCTTAATGCTCACATTCAAGCCTGCATCTTAAATGCGGAAGCCAAAACTTTCTTCCTAAAAGAAGGTCACTAGAAAAGAAATGATTTCCATAATAAATACCAACTTTCTAGTTTCTTCCTATCAATAATATAATGAAAGTCTACATATAGGTATAAACATGCAATGTTGCATTACTTGGGAATATGTATGAAAATGGTTACGCTCTTATTCCGAGGGGTAAAAAAAACAGGTAATAATAGTTACCATTTTCAGACAAAATGCCGTGATTTGCATATCTCCTTACAATGGCAAAAAGTCTTGCGTATATGCTTTGTGTGTGTAGACAGAACCACTACAAAAGCTGCATTTATTGCAATGGGATAAAAAGTTGCGTGAAAGTAAGAAGTCATGTAAGTTATGCATACCTGAGTAGCCCAGTATGGAGCCCAGCAGAGAAAGTAGACGGTGACAACGGTTAGTACAAGTTTTGTAACTTTTCTATGAGATTTTTTACGTTCTCGGGCTCGGCTAGTCTGCTGTAAACTTTGCTGTGTTTCTTTTTCTCCTGAAGATCCGGCAACAGACTTGGTGTTAGATGATTGAGGCTTTCTCTTGGGACCAACCGTTCTAAGTCGTCGAATGACCAGGATGTAGAAAATGAGGATCAACGTGAGTGGAGTTGCAAATCCGAGCACAAATGAGTAAATGATAAATATCACCTCTCCACTCATTGACGACCATTCTGGCCAGAAAATGTTGCAATTGATCTAGAAAATGAAAGTGGAACAGTAACATTTTAAATAATGAGGTAGCTATGCGTTGATTTCTTTGTCATTTTTGTACATTAACATTGATTTGTTTCTCCTCCTCCTCACTGTCTGTCTGATTTCATATTGTTTGTATTTCTTTTCATGAAAAAAAACTAGGCCATGCACTATAGGTATAATGCATAGCGAGAAACTAAGAGGAAAATGTGTTAATTTAATTGGTTTTTAAAGCAGCCTTGTTTTATTCTCATTCATTCCTCCCTACCTCAACCCGCCTTTTTGTTGTGGAAGATTCTTAGAAAACAGCTACTGTCATTTCAGCTTACACTAGATTACCTCGTAAAATGACTTGATGAAATTGTCTTGTCGTGTTGAGTTTTTTGCTGTAATTGGAGGCTGAAGCTAACCGACTTGAGCATTTCGCTTTTCGGGAGAAAACCAACTTAAGCATCATTTTATGTTGAATTTAAGTAGCTACTTAGCAAATGTTTTGTTTTGTTACGCTACACCATGTAGTCCACATACACGCTTGTTGCTATTTATCCTGTCAACAAACTTTTATTCTTTCAGTTTACTTTTACTCTTTTCGAGCTGCCACCGCCATCCACTTTATCCAAACAAACAACAAAAAACATGGAATTCTAGAAATCCCTCTAATGAGTATTTTACAAAAGATCATCACTTTTTAAGACGAAAGACGGCAACTAAGCATAAAAAGGTGATGAAACGGAAAAGAAGATTGAGATGCATAAGCTGTAGTAGTAGTAGGTGTGTACTAATAATATATTTTAACAAGTTCACCGTGCGCCCTACGCATACGAGCAATACATTTTGCTCCGTGAGAAAAACCAGCAGTGTTCCTGGCATAAAATGAAATTCACACTATATGGTGTGCATGGAGCAGAGAAGTATAAAAAATAAGATAGAAATTAGAATGTAGTAATATTAAGTAGGCATGTGTTTTATTTTGCTTTAGTACAGATATGCTTGCATTTCCTTCTGACTGTAAACCGAGTGCAAAGATAAAAAGGAGAAATATTATAAAAGAGGTAAAAATGAGTAATGCTGTTGTGTGTGTACTATATCTGATATTTTTATTGCACCTCTGACCTTGTAGCCAGTTAAATGTTAGCAATGACAATGTTGTTATCTTCCTTTTCCTCTAAAATTGCTACATAACTGCCACCCATAATCAAATACTTTAAACACAAAATCCTCAAATACGTGTATTTGTATTTGAAATGGTACTTTAAAACAGTGTAACATATGTATTGAATAAAGTTGATAGTTCATTATTAGTTTGTCATGAAGAAGACTGTATTTGAAAACTTGACACAATAATAGTAAATCACTTCATATAAAATCATTCAAAAATTCATCTTACGAATTCAATTACGTTTGTACTTGTATTTGACTATGACTGCTAACTACTACAAGCACTATACTACCTATTTTACAGTTGGCACAAAGGGTTTGAAAGTTTTGTTTGTATTACGAAAAGTTTGAGGTTGCGTGTATCCTCATTGGTAGCAACATTTTGCATTTTTTTGCTGAGTTATCATACCGAGCAATGAAAATTAAAGATTTACTTTCTGTTCTTTTGTCGGTATAATTTACGAGAATACCAAGAATGTAAAAATTGAATAAAGAAAAGGCGGTAATATTTATTTCTTTTTAAGTTTCTCACCAGCACATAGCCTTTCTGTAAATGTGCGATTGATATTGAGCAAAACTTTTGAGCATCTCAACGCTTTGTTTCCACTGACGGGTGTTTGAGTTATTTGGATAAGAGAAAAAAGAGAAAAGTGAATACATTCACAAATCCCACCCCATCGCTCGAAAACAATGAAAAAAACGAAAGTTTTGTAAAGATTTTTTTTATATTTGGCACATTCTCCATTATGAAGGAACACATAATGTGTCAGTAGGTGGAGAATGTATTGCTTCCTTTATTGTCTACATTATGATGATTCTGTTAATAAAGTTTCTTTAAGAGAAAAGTACTTTCTTTTTACTAGACTAAATGTAATCTACGATGGGCAATTCACAGGCATTATTACAACAATAATCGGCTTATGTCAGTGTAACGGGACTGTTTACCAACTGTGTAGGTGTACTCTTTTGACTCTAATTTCATACTGATTTGAGAGCAAAAGGTAATGGAGCTGCAGGATGTTTACACAGCTCTACATTTAAAATTAAATGTATGTTTTGTTGAATATATGTATGTATTTTTGTTGACTTTGCGTTTTTACCATTTTGTGGTTGGTTATGGGAAATAAAATGTAAGGTTTTCTCTTTGACTTTTTGAAATTAGTTTCGTAGAGTATAATGCGTGTGTTTGACTTTACATCACATTGACTAGCCAAAAGATGAAGAAAACTTTTAATTGCCCAACCCAAATAAAAATCTAGAAAAGAATTTTACTGACAAAGTTTTACAAACAGGGGCCAGAAAAGATATATAATAATGCTGGTGTATGAATGCAAAAGTCCAGCAGACAGAGAAATGAAGAAACATCATATGATAATATATACGTACATACTAGTAGACATTTTCTTCTTCTATTTATTTGGTTTCTAGAATAAAGTGGAAAACACTCCATTTCGTGGGAATTTATTGGAACATTAAGGTCGTCGTTCCATGAGGATAAAGTCTACTACAAAACTACAACCAAAAACTATTGCTACGCTGTTTACTGTTGTACGGAAGTACAACTTTGTTCTGGTAGTATATTATGATGTCTGGTCTGATAACAGTGGAAACTTTCACTCACTTGCATTTATGTTAAATAGTTTTAGTTCAGTATCTTGTGCAACTATGCGCGGCAAACTTGTTCATGACTATTTCATCGCACAACGACGAATATCTCAACCAGGATGTAACTAGTGATGGCATATATATTGTAATGTCGTATGTAGTATTCGTGTTGTGGTGAACAATGAATGTCTGCATGTCACCACAGAAAGCTCATAATACAGTGCATACTACTTATATTCGGCAGTTTATTCTGGTGCATCAAATTTGCTTCATGAATCATTGTAGAATGAAAATGATGATGCGACAAAACTGCTTCTAAATTCCTATTTCATACTGTATGCCATTTTTGAAACAAGGACACGACATGGTGATGTTGTAAAATGCTGGCTTTCTCCATATTCTACTCTTCTGCTTTCATTATTATACTGGAGTTGGTTTACAGCTTGGAGGACTTTCATTACAAGCATTACTTATCCATTACAAATTTCCGGTGACAGTAGCATAAGCTTATCCTCCTGTAGTGTCATGTCTTCAGGTAATTTACTTTCAAATCTAGTCATTATATCCTGACGCATGTTGCAAAACCTCTTGGGTCAACCAAAATTTCATTGAGGTTTACATGCTGCTGCTACTACTACTACTACTGTAACCTGCTTGGAAAATACACATTATTTACAAATACAGACACGGAGGAGAGCGAGGTCAAACATGTGACTAGAAATTTTAGTGAAATCCATTTAGCAAGCTTTTAAGGGAGAAAGGCGATAAACAGGAGACCTTTTTACTAATCCGTATTTAGCATAGGATAAAGCAGTGCATAGAGTGGATTCAGACTCTGAATATCAGAGTAAATAATAATAATGCTACAGTCATACATATTTTGCAATATATGTAGGTATGTATAGTATGGCATTTAGGGCCAGAGAGGCTCATTAACTGTAAGCCAGAAATTTAGCTGCTTAAAATCTTACCTTGTTGTCAACTTCCAAAGTATTGGCATACATGAAAATTGGTACCATAAGTAGAGCCGACAGAGTCCATGCGGTTAGAGCAACCACTTTAGCAATAAGTGGAGTACGCCATTTAGGTGCATTAATCGGATGACAAACCGCCAAGTATCTGTAACAAAGCACAAACATGTTGTTTTATCACTGTGTAAGCATCTATATTTTTAAAATGTCCCTTATAAAAGACAACCTTACACTTTACTAGGTTTTCCCCACTAAACTTGCACACTCATTTATTATCAGTATACATGACTTTGCTTGTAAAACCCTATACCATACCCAATGTTTTCCAACTTGGCTGTACAGAGGTACACGACAATTTGAACTTGGTAGCATTCGTTTCGTTTCATTGACAAGTGGTACTAATTTTCAGGAAGAGTGGATGCAAATAATTGTGTCCTCATTTCCTTTCCTCATTGCATTTTTCTTCCTCTTTCATGACTTTTCCTTTTTCTCATAAGCATACTTATCTCGTGTAGCAATCAAAGTGCCTAATATTGGAATTGAAACAATATGTTTAACTTCCAGCAAACCAAAACTCAACATTATACTTACCATTTTCTCCAGTAAGAAAGTTAATCTTGATTATAAAAGGCAATTGCAAAAGGGAAGAACCCTGCCAGTACAAAGTTATTACTACTATTGCATGCATTAACAGTTTCGAGTTTACACGCATATAGCAACCTATGTTGTATGCATTTCCTTTTTAACTGCATTCCTTTTCTAGAAGACTAGAGAGAAAGCTGCAAGGAACACTTTTTATGAGTATATACACTCCTCCTGAGAATTTGGAAACCGTTGGTATGCTGGACCACAGCGAAACCATTTTCATCCCACCCATAAGAATGATAATGACGATATAATCATGATTACATTTTTTGTTTCTTACGACAAAAAGTGTTGTTGTACTTTTTACTTTTTACAAGTACAGTTATTGTTTTGAAGGAACATACAGATATAAAACAGAGAATGTATTAGAGAAAACCCGTTGAGAATCATGGCTGGATGAGTATCTAGTATCTGTGTAAGTAAACATTTCTTTCCCCTACAATAACCAGGTAATAAACATAAAACTTGGCGGTAGTGTAAGACCCAAGAGAGGTTGGTGCATGGCAGCCACATCATTACATCCTATTTTTTTTGGCTTCCTAGCAAGTCTCGCCAAAAGTCAAAATACCAATTTCGTTGAAAATATAAAGGCTGAAAAAGGCAGCAAAAAGAATCAGCGAACCAACTGGGTGAAAAATGGACGCGTGAATGTAGGATGGCCTCTTGAAAGTTAACTTTTCATGTTTACACATCCCATGCTATCTCTTTTTATACACACAGCATAAAAGGAAAAAGTAACCATCCAGAATGTTAGGAATGTAAAGGTGGTTGTACAGGAGTGAAGACATCCCTGACAGAGGTACTACCTTCGCTTTCATCTTTTTTCTATTGGAAATTTCTTGTGAGTAAATAAAATCCGAAACCTTCACACGTTCATCATTCACCTCAAAGTCAAAACTTACTTTCGTCTACTTTAAGAAAAGACAAGCAACAAAAAATCAAGCCAGTTTTGCCAGTCAAGCAAGTCAAAATTGGCATCAAGTCTGTGTCGGTGAAGATTTCAAGTGCAATAAAAGCATTATCTTCTGCCATTACACAAAACACGCAATCATTAAATCTGCAACATCTACCAAATTCTTTTCCGAAACACCCCTACGTATACTATTGATATGATGGGTTATACCATATAGACATACATATGAGCAGATTACTAAAGGAAAACGAAGTAGATGTAACAAAGAATTATTAGCTAGGTGTCGATGTGTACAAACATAACAATAACAATATCATAATAATAATAATAATATTGACAAATAACATTCTTAATAGCTTGTCTTCCTATAACTTCTAAAGGTACATATTCACCACCATCCTATTTAGGCAGCTTATTTACTAGAGCTACCACCTTCATATCATTTATGCACATAACTTTGTTTGTATTCTCGGGAAGAAGAGGAGTGAACTTTGCCTTTGCAAATAATCTTCTTCATGAGAGCTGTAGTACCTACCGCACCCAAGTCATGGATTATTAAGTAAGATTATCGTGGTACTCTACTCGAGAAACCAGCAGCAGCGAATTTGGCTTTGGGGAATCTCAACTTTCTTTCGTCCGATAAGTATAAATATTTATATAGTGAGTATGTAGCTAACTTAACTACCTTTATATATACAGATTGAAGAGGTCAGAGACAAGATTAGAAATGTAAGATTTTGTTTGACTACATGGGCACGTTTACAAATAAGGAACGAGGTAGGCAGTTACTTTACCACCAAAATGCTGCTGGTGCTGGAAAATAATGTAAAAAAAGTAAGTGGTACAAAAAGAAAAAAAGAACGTGTTTGCGAAAAAGTAAAAGCATGAAAGTGAAATGGGATAGCATATAGAGGTCCTGGTTCTACATTAAATTTGCCAACTTAACTCAGCTCAGTGGTTTCTATCTAGTATGTGTGCTGTATGAGTATGTACACTCTTTTATTACTGTATGATTATCAAGCTGAATCTCTTTCCATCTCATCTCATCAGTATGTACGTTTGGTTAGCAGAGTTCTTTTGATGCCTTCACTGAGTTTTTGCTATTTATATTACCGTAGTTTTGCCTCCAGCACGAAAGCTATGATAGCTCCAAGTTTACAGCATGAAATAAGGGAACAATTCGGAATAAGAAAAGTAAATAAAATAACATACAATAACAATAAAAAGAAAGGTTGAGTGTAGCAGAGTGCGGTACGCGCATTGTTTGCTGGAGTAATGCACTGCTGGCTATGATCTCTGGCCAACAAGACAACAAGTCGGAGTGTTTAGAAATTCACGGTCGAGCGGAAGCAATGTTAACCGTAATAAGAAAAATGGATGTGACATTAAACAGAGAAGAAAATGGTCCTACAGAGTTGACACTTGACAGCAAGTTATGTACCTAAACATGATGAACTGTGGGGTTATGCATAATATACATAGAAGAATTGAATGAGTACCTCATGCATCTATATATGAGTTTTTTGTTTCGTATATTTACGTACAAGTGTATAAGGAAAAAAAAGATCAAAGAATGTATTCATCATTGAAGTTGACAATAATATCGTTTAGATTGGTGAGTAGGCATATTCGCTGATTCTAAGTATTTGAACGGAAAAAAATAACAGAAGTAAGAGAAGCAGATGAACGATTACTATTAAAGCTTTGATTCTGAACCGGGATGGGAAGAGGCACAAGCTGACAAGCCACAAAGCAAGTCATATATTTGCAGATAAAATACTGTGACAAAGCATGAAAAAGGGAAAATCTACCGCTGAGCCAACTGAACTATGTAACTCTACTACACTGTCAGTTACATATAACAATAGCATAAGAATAGAAGGCAATTTCAATTCAGTTCACAACAAAGTGTTTGCACTATATGTTCCTTTGAAATTACAAAATAAAATAGATTTGAGCCGACTTTCTCTTTACGGTTTATTGATTTTTAAATGCCCCCTAAACCGAATAAATGTGATGGGATTTCCGAAGACAAAAACTGTTTTGTTCAAGTATAGGTAGTTAGTTAGATCGGACATGTCAGATGCTAAGGCTTGCAGGATTTTCAGCTGCATAATGTGGAACGGCATTTTTATGCATACATTGAATCCCACAGTAAATGAACAATTGTGCACATTCAATAATGAAAGGAATTGAGAAGAGAACCCAAAGAGCAGTGAACAGAACAAGGTTAAAAGCACGCACACGTAACCACAAATGACAAATTTTTGCAAAACATATTCCCCTTATATTCTCATTAAACAATAAACATAATCAAAGCAGTTAGGACTCTAACATGACCTTCCAAAGCTACTTGAAATTTTCAATGCTCATACTCACTTGAGTTGATACTAGACGGGGAGACGCGAGACAAAAGCAAATGCAACTGATACGAGTACATTTTGGGCATGGTAAATACACAAAATTTACGATTACCCATGCCTTTTGCTGCATCCTATAATACAGACAGGAACACCAACATTAGCAACGACCTTCAAAGCGGAAATTTCTGTTGGCTTGGCTCTTTTTAAACAAATTTTCAGTCTACCCTTTGATATTGCTTTTTCTTGCCACATGATTGATCACAAGGATAGATCAAGAGGATGGTTGGAGTAGAGAGCGAACCCGTATGCCATTTTACAAAAAAAAAGTGTTGTCTACAATACAAATTATGGGGCCCTGTAACGCGACCAAATACCAAGTAACTCATCTGGAAAAGTAGGTAGCCACCAGTTTGTTATTTTAAACCATCATTTTTCAACTTGAGAATACTCTTTGATCAAACTAGTTTTGATAAAATGGACGGCAATGATGCTAATTGACAATCTTTCCGTCTTGCAACAATATCATATACTCGGTCAAAGTCAAATTTTGACTTGAAACTTGAAAAAAAAACATTTCAATTGTATCCTGAACCATTGCAAAAAATTTCGCCACCATATTATCTCTTACTTGTAAACTTCTTACATGCTTAAATTAATGTGTTGGATGGAACTAGCTTGGTATTACTACTACAAAGATATTCGCATTCATAAAAATGTTTTATTTCAAGGAGAAAAATAA
>JAHZMZ010003075.1:0-29365 GCA_027743805.1 Lepidocyrtoides sp. E14 | reverse complement strand
CATAAACCCATAAGTTCACATTTGTATTGTGGTCTTTAAAACAGTCCACCACCAGCAGCACAAACTCAGAAGAGTTCTATTTTTTATGTATCTCAATTCAGAAAGGAAAAAAAAAGATGTTACTACATCATTTCTCTCTTCTCGCAACAATCACACTGACTCTACATTTACTTTGTCAACATAACTGCTTCTGTAGTGGAAAAAGTAGTAGTATGGGGAATGCCGTTGATGACTTACGGAGGTTAGGTTACAATAAAATTGCACACTTGCACACACACTAAAACAGACTACCTCCACTCCACCGGATACAATGAAAAATGTTGAGTAAGAAGCCTCTAAGCTACATGCAAAACTAGTTTACGCACACTAGGATTTTATGACGTGTGACTCGTCCTCACTATTATTACTTTACTACCTCATCAATATCAGCATCAACGAGTTTACTATCAAGATGATAGTAAATTGCTAATAAACAGAATACACAGTAAGAGAGAGGTAGCGTTTCAAATATATGAGCAAATATGGTTGTTGTAGGTGTGATGATGCGATGAATGCATAACATTCAAGATGATGCTACCTGCTAAATGATGAAACTTTGAGGAAACGTAAATTAATAGCTTGAGCCTCTTCTTCTACAGCTTATGAGTAAGTACACGGTGATTAGTCATCATCATTGTGTATGGCCGGGTTGCACACTCATTGCAAGGAAAACCCTTGTAAAGGCGTGTTTGCTACGGCGCATATATGCATATTTTTTTATGTTAGAATCAAATAATAAGTAATATGCAGTATTTATATATTGCCGTTGCGCAGGTAGGATTCAATTAGATATCATTGGATTGCACGAGCGCTTTTAATTTAATAATAGTAATTTGCTATTACGCTCTATTGAATAATATACTACCTCTTTTTTTTAAATTAATGGAGTATCATTGTCATCAGATAGTCGACAGTTAAAGTAGCTTCGTTGTTTCAGCAACAATCGGTACACCGACGGACTGTAATCCTTGTTTTCGTTGCACAGCAACAGAAAATGTATGTACGTAGGCACTTTATTTATTGATTAACATACCACCGTGGGTTAGGGCTATGTTGCGAGGGAAGGCATGTTACAGAACACGAGATGATGGGGTCGGGAATACTGTTTCGCGAAAAGTCTGTAGTTGCAATTTTACCTTCATTGTGCACAGCGACCATGTGCACCATTGTCGGTTGTTTGTTGTAGTTTTCGTAGCACGGACATTCGCAATAGCACACAGTAATGGGAATTTTGAGTGTCAGTGCATGCAATACGTGAGTGAAAAAAAAGTACGTTAGATTGCTAGAGCTTAGAACGCATATTTCATGGGACAATTAGCTTAGCTCTTTGTTAAAATGGCATGAAAAACAATACAAAAATGAGTCATTTGAGGGAGCGTCACGTTATGGTATATCTTACGACATCATTATCGTTACTCTCAAGCCGCACTAACAAACAGGCATTTACTATATGGAAACGCTTAACACTGATAGACTGGGGAACAGCAGCATGAAAGGTTGTTTGTTGAATGAAACAAGCTATGGTGCTTGTATCGAATATGATTAGATTGAATGAAGTTTTTATTCCTATAGACCATGTCGAACGGGTTCAGTTTGTTCAAACACTGTGTCACGTCGGCCAAAAGTCACCACAAAAGTAGCTTATATAGGTATTGCATGTTGCATGTAATATGTATTCATAAAGCATGTGTAGTAAAAACTTACATAAACCAAAAGCATGCACAGATGTATGAGTGTGTATGTATGTACAATTGACAAAAGATGCTTCAGAGTTATTTTTACCATGAGAAAATATTTTATATTGCTTCAAGTTTTTAACAAAGATAAAAATATTGTACTCTACTTAATAAACCACATCGACATCGTCAAGTACAAAGCGCAGAATAAAATGCGATTGTCGGAAAGACTTCATGTCGTAAAATTTGTGATGGAGGTTGTTTTACTCATTTTTGATAGTACATCAGCATTTTTGTCAGGAAGGCTGGTTGAAAACGATGAAGATCAGAGCTAGGACAGAACAATATCAGCATGAGTTATTTGAGATAAAAACACAATGAAACAAGACCAACTTGAAGACATGACGGGGAATCAAATAGAATGATGATGATATGATGATGGCTTGGCGATGATCATATTTCAGATTCAGACCATCTATCACAACTCAAGTTAGGGATGGATGGATACAGTGAGAGAGAGAGAGCGAGACAATTTATGCTTGCCTTGCCTTGCTTTTTGATGTTGATAATTTCGTCAGAGGAGGCCAGTCAGTCAAGCTAGTGGGGACAGACTTACTGACGTGATAAATTTTGGAAGATGATGATGACGCATAAAAAGCAAACATCATGTGTGGAGCAACATGTTTGTTTCACTTTAGTTTACATTAGATATACATTCTAATTCTACTGGGGTTAGCAGAATGGGGTTTTCTAATTCAGAAAATGAGTCATTGTTTATCATTAAAGAACTGGTACTGGTACAAAAACAAACTTTAAATTGTCTGTAATTGAGTTGTTTCTGTAATCTATGTGCGTCGTAATAGAAGGTGCGTGTCGTTGGCTGAGATCAGATAAATACATACATATTATACTGGACGCTATGTTATATACAACTTGTAGCAATAGAAAGGAATATTGTAATGACGCCACCTTTAAAAAATTTCTACCCATTCATTGTCTCTTTCAAGTTATTTTAAGCATGGAACAAAGGGATTAAGTCGATGGCATTTATTCTTGTTCAAGATAAAAGAGAACAAAGATTATTATGTAAATATTACAGGGTAATATAGTCGTGTATCCCCTTGCCTGCCCGTGACAGTAAAACATAGAAGATTATATAGAGATGCAAACGTGCAAATCATGATATGCCCCAATTGAAGCTATGTTGACATCTTTATACAAATGCGATTGAAACGTGATGTTTAAGCGTTTAAAGTGCCAATTTTATTGGTCTTGGCAGTTTTACAGCCAATGTGAAAGATTCTCCCTGAGATTATATATTATTATGGCAATTTCTGAGGGGGAGTTTAAGGGTTCTTCAAAATAAAGTTAAGCGTTTTAAAATTTCAAACATCACCGTGTCTTTTGAATACAATTTTTGTGAATGATTGTTTCGAAACGTAAATTACAAGTGAGTGCTATTGACAAAAGGTTTGTTTGCTTGCTGCAAATGGTATTACACAACTCTAGTATAATATTACCATGAACTGTTTAAACGAGCACGTCTTGTAAATTAAATACAGTCTAAATTGTAAATGGTGCTTTTCTCTTTACCAAAAGTAACGGTGAGGGCAAATTCAAAATTCATTGCATTTTGAACATGCCAGAGATTATAAGCCGGAACTGAATACACTAGCAAACATAACATACAAAACTGGTTAAGTAGATTCCCTTTCATTTTTCTAATAGAACGTTGTTTTTGAGAGTTCATTTTGGCTTGGTTGGCTGAATAATTTAAAGGTGATATTTAAAAAATCTATTTACGTATGAATGTGTGTGCACTAAATGGTCAAGTCGTTGAAGATTATTCTAAAAAAGATAGGAGTGACTACCAAACCTAGAATTTGCCGGTGGTTTGAAGAATAATTTTGACGCAAAGATAAAAGTTACCTTTTCAGCCGTAAACTCTAATGCATTCATTTTATCTTTAGAATCAATAAGTGTACCACCAACGTGAATTCCCCATAGCTTTGCCATTGTTTTAAAATGCTTATTACAACTTTATCATAGATGAATACCGACACGACACCCTCCTCTTGCATAGTAATTTTAATGGATTGAAATACGATAATAATCTGACGCAGTCAGACAAAAGATAACAATAGAATGAATTACCTATCATTTCGTCAATTTTTATAACGTTCATTCGTTATATTTCATTGCTTTTTCGACTAGATGCTGAGTGGGGGATTTTGTCACTTGTTTACAAGTTGTACACCATTAACATGTACATTTCACAACCTAGCTAGCGCAAATGAACATAATGCACAGTATAATGCGGTAATTTAACTTTTAAAACATACTTAAACTAATTTAAAGCCACTTTTGTTTTTTTAAAGTTTTTATTATTACATAAAAGATGTGTTATTGAGAGTGATTACAACATTGGCACCAGAAAAATATGGAAGTGTAAAGTATTATTCCAATTCTCAACAATACTTCTGATATGAGCGCTAATAAATAAAACTGATCTCCAAAATCTTCAAATCGTTTCATATTTGATACATGAACAATGATAACAATTAAAAGTGCGGCTGACCATAAAACCCAGACGCCACAGATTACACGAGTTTTAGTTCGAACTATGACGTCCCGCTCCGTCTACAAAAGGTTTGGCAGTCGGCACGTGCGTAGCACAATATACATAATCAGTAAATACACCAAATATTAAAAATTCGGTCAAATTCAAAAGGTAAAAAAATGTGTACAACCACATTGTAAAGTTGGGAGTCGGATTAAATCCTAATCTGCACATTACCGAGAAACAGAAATACTGATATAATGATAAACACATATATTATTTTAATCAATGTATCTTACATTTTTTGATAAGGAAATCATAATGAGACAAGCCAAAAGTAGCTGGGTCAATGTCAGGCATACTGCGGCAGCGGCTACTGCTACTATATGGACATGTGTATCCTCCTCTTCCTCAGCCTCTGTGCACATGGAAAGTGGCTTGAAATTAGACAGATCGAGTTATATACTTTATGCGATTTATTACTATTTCAACACAAGTTTGTGTAAGAGTGCAAAACGTGCATAGTGGAAGTCACTTTCGTAGATAAATACACAATAAACATGCTATTAATGGTAGCCAATATACAGTTTTGTAAAACATGCTTGCAAACATTCATAATAATAATAATATATTAATATCGTTTCATCTTCATCTAAATCGGCAACAATCATTAGATCAGTTGTTAGAAAACAATAATAATTTATTGAGGGCGATTGTCAAGATGACTTAACTTGGAAAAATGTTCCATTTTTATTACAAAAAATAGCAATATTTCCAACTTACGTTTTTTATTTGATCGCAATTCCTTCGGGAAGCTGTCAACTGTCAGTACCAATACCATTTGTCTCAAATTGAAAACCAATGTTACCAAAGCCAGAGCCTGAAGTAAGAAGAGCGTATTTGTGTAACGGAACTTGAAGATACATGCATTAGATGATAAATAAAAAGTATTAATTTATGCATAATGTATAAGATATTTTTATATTCTTACACAGTCAATAGCAGCAAGAAGTTGGATATTACTAAGATGAAGCTTATACTTTTCTGAAGAGGATAAAACTAATGAGTTTGGTATTGACAAAGTGTTATCTGCCTCCATCGCCAGTTAGTAACGAAAGAATGAAGTACACTATTAGTTTCTGGTGAATACATCGGAAAGAGTGTTTCCGAACAACAACAACAACACATTGTCTCAACTTTTTTTGGAAGATTTTAAATGCCTATTTCAATAATGAGTGGGATGACTGCTTGTACGATTATATAATATGAAATTTCAACTGTCTTTGTTTAGACACCGTGAATTTGGAGCAAACTTGGCGTGTGCACTTACTGTGAAGTGAGCAGCTATTTTGTAATAGCATACAACTTAAATACTCACACAAGCATGAATTTTGATTTGCTCATTTGAAAAGAACTCAAACATGAAAGACGTCCTTTCATTATATCTGTTTACATTTCTCCGATTACGTTGATATGAGTGCAAAAACTAGAGAATGAAGCAGCTGTAAACCTTGTCCAGTTATTACCCTAACTCCTCCCTGAAGAAACAATTTACGACCATTACCATTTAGTAGTAGAAATCTTTGCAGCGCCACATGGCTTTCATAAATCAAATCATAGTCATCCTACGACAGTCAAGGCTCTTTAAAATTCAAAAATTCGACAACGTTATAAGATGTGATTGTGGTTTGAGAAACATGATGATTTTATTTCGTACTTTCTACGCGTCAGCTCTATTTGACAAAGTGAGATGAAATACTGCCGTGTTTTCAAAGCATTCATACAAATTGTGTGCATTGAGTAGCTAGCCAAACACTAAAAAGCGTCATCAGTTTGCAGTGCCAAGTAATTACAATAAAAGTAAATAAGCTGCTGGCACTGTGTTCAAAAGTAGAGTAAAAGAATAATCATATCTGAAAATCTGATGAACTGAACACATGAGCACCAAAAGCCGCCCACACACACAGTTGAATCTATTACATACATGTATAAACAAAATGCAAAACGACAAAATTATTCATTACTCAATAAATAAGTAAATTTTTATCATTGGCTGGATTAAGTTTGATGGTATCTGCTAATAATACTGGCTTAAGAATTAATCTGAATTTCAGCACTTTCATCAAAATCATTTTGATAGTCTATTGGAAATCTAACAGAGAAAAATTTTATTGTAGCAGTATCGTAAGGAATTTTCTCCAACAAATCGTCAATGTAAAGACCAACGTTAAAAATTCCGACAAGTCTCCAGTATATTTCAAGCACGCCAAACGCAACCGATTTAATTATCACTATCCAGGACTGAGTTGAGAGCACATTGGCAAAACAATTGCCTACCAAAAATATCAAGTATATTATTGCCCAGTTCTGCCACAGTTTTGCGTTTCTTGCGGACGTTAGAGCATCATCTTTCTCCTGTTTAGAGAGAATCAATACAACCCATCACGTTATGGTCCAATACATACATGACACACTGGAAAAAGTGGAATAAATCCTTTCATGTTACCAATTCCAAAGCTGTTAGCAACTTTAGAGCTAAAGTCATATGAACAAGGTAGAAGCACATAATGAAAGCGAGAAGAAGTGTAATGAATGGGTAACCTAAACATAAAAGAAAATGTAAATGTGTCATCTACCATCATTGAGGTATAAGAAGATTTGAAAGGTAAAAAGTGAAAATTCTGTGAAGTTCCAAAAAGCACAATAATAGCATTACCTTTCTGTTCCGATTCTGGTGCAGACGTGAAAACAATAGCAAAAGACGTTTGAGTAATATACACCAATGACTGTATCTACGTAATAAATTAATGAAACAAAGTAAAACAATACAATAATATGTACTTTTGTAATGCTGACTTGACGGGCACTACGCACTGTGCTGCTGTGATGATTGACATTGCACATGTTTTGTTATTCAAACTTACAATATCCACAAAGGAAATGATCTGCACAACTTTTCTTTTGTCATACGCTGTAATTCTGAAAATACTCATTTTCAAGTTGAGCACAAAGTACACAAACTGCTTCAATATAAATTCTTCCAAGAATTTTGCTTCTTTTCCAAAATTGGTCTATCCAAAATTTATCTTTATTCTCTCTGACTTTTGATGTTATCTACTTTTTGCAGTTAATTTTTAGATCAGCAAGTGTTCACCAAAAGAATACGACAGTGCAATTATTATAATGTATAATATCCACTCATGTAAAGATGACTTGAAAGATGCTCCTGTTAGCAAAAAATCAAACAAATGTCGAATGCTCACCGTGCAGTAAAATAGAAGGTTTTTGAATCTCAGTTGATCATCTTTAGTTGGCCAGATGCCCCATATATTTTTGCTTTTTGAATGGTCAAGGCTGTTTAATCATTGAATTTTACCAACTGTGCATTTTTCGGTTGTTAGAGACGAAAAACACGACTTGCATCATTTTTGCATGCAGCACAATTTATTTTTCATGTTTTAGAAGCATGGCATCAAGAACAGCATCATCGTGATTGGGAAGTGGGACCATGATGCATACTATGTAGATGTTTCTTTTGTTCATAATCGTGCTAGTTGGGGGATACACGTGTACGTGTGTAGTATTTACGTATGTACATTGCACTGCACAGATATTCTTCCATGAGAAAATCTCCCGAAATGACCCGCTTTGCTTGCATTCATTAGAATATGAGCCGACAACTTACGTCATCATCAAGCTTAGTCTGTGTTGTGAAACCGAAGGGATTTTCTTGAACATGTTGTTGTGATGCGGAATGAAACAGAAGACCGATTCCCTTTTGTTATTTACATGCTTAATTCTCATTATCATGAGCAATCCTCTTTTTTTTGGCCCAGTATAAAATAAAGAGAACTTTGTAGACAAAGAGGTAATTAAACATTTTGATTTAAGTACTTCTTGTACAATTCTGTAAAAGTGGGCATTTAACTTTGTTCAAGTGATCCACTCGATGTGAATCAAGAGTTTAAAAGTAAATTCCTAGTACTGACGGAAAATACCATGAATAATTTCAAGTTTCATAAATGATGAAACAATAACACTAATGCAGTGGACTATATCTACCTATAATATGGATTATGGATATAGACAAATGATATTGTATTGCACTTATTATCTGGTTGGTAAAAGTCACAAAACATTAAATTTTCATTGATGATTGGGACGACTAATAATGGTAAATATTTCTAGTATTGAATAATAAGAACATTATAATGCTTGTTAAAATTTTCCAGTAATGAAGCTGAGAACATGAAGGTATTTGCAACAAACTGGGTGTACCTGATAAAAATTCAAAATATTTTGGCCGTAGTAATCGACGAAAGCTACCAAATCTCGGAAGCCTCTGAGTTACTTAATCCTTGTAACCGAGAATATAAATAAGGTAAAACCAAACAAAGTTCACATGATAACTTCATTAAATTGGCATTGGAGTTCCAAATTGGAGATGTTTTGAGGGATGTCTAAAACATAATAATAATGTTAAATTTATAATAATGGTTCTGTAAACACAAAGGCGATTTATTTTTCTCTCTTCTGTCCTATGTCATTAATGACACGAACACAGAATACAAAGTTTTGATTTTTGGTTTGTAGCAGCTTTTACTTACTTTTGTTTTTACCATATTATTTATTTATTATATTATTTTTATTTTCGTGATTTCCCCTTTTGTCCTTCGGAAAGTTGACAGTGTTGACACTATAGTTTTGTTTTTAAGCATATAGATGGTAATATTACAGTAGTATCATAATATTAATAATAATGACAGTTGGTGTATGAGTATATATATATATATATATATATAGTTTATAGTAATGTTTTCATTTATTGTATGTAAAGCTCTTTATCGTAAAATGCGATTACTCACTCCTTCTATACTACTAGCTTAACCATTATTACCTGGGTATACAATATATAGTTACTACTATTACACGGTTATATATATAGTTCTTATCGTTATTATTTATTATAATTATTCTAGCATTACAGCAGTAATACCTTTCATAAAAATTGTATATTGTTTCTAGAGCTCTATTTAAATATATTGTATCATCATCATGATTATTACATGGTTATTTGTATTGTCAATATATCTTGTTTTGAACATTTAATTCTTTTTTCTGACAGACAACTTCTTATTGTCATTTTCGATTCCATTTTATAGTAGTAGAGAATGGAGAAAAGGACATGCTCCTGTCTCTTGTTCTCTTTTGCTTTCGTATATATTTTGCTAACACGCTGAATTATAACTGATTAACATAATATATTGCATTCGGTTTTTTAAAGGTAATACTGCTCAAATGTCTTCTAGCAGTTTTTTAAACAGGCAGTGAGAAAATGACCGGTTGTATTTTTTGCTGCGATAG
Source organism: Lepidocyrtoides sp. E14 (assembly GCA_027743805.1). NCBI lineage: Eukaryota > Metazoa > Arthropoda > Collembola > Entomobryomorpha > Entomobryidae > Lepidocyrtoides > Lepidocyrtoides sp. E14. The sequence goes on along the minus strand of JAHZMZ010003075.1, from coordinate 19,726 downwards.
TCGACGGTAAATAAATTGTAACAATGCATTGATTTATTTAATTATAAATATAACATTTTTATTATGGCGTGATACAAAATATTCAGTCTAACAAAAAATGAAATAGCCATTTATTCCTTCATTCGTAACAATAATTATGATGCTCTGACGTTCTGGACCAGTCAACAAAGCAAAAAACGATAAAAGTTGCGATGCACGAAAATTGCGTATAAAATACAAAACCCATTCATGGCTCTCATTTAACTCATCTTCATACCTACCCTACCCTACTACATTTTTTTTAAAAACACAAGGCCCAAGTTACACTTAGAACAGAATAATAATAATACTGTAGGTTTAATGAATTTACATGACATTTGGCACACTTTACTTGAATTCTGCAATCAACTCTGAAATCAAATCTGACTGTTGAGTATGTATCTATGAGTATAACTGATAAGAAGATGCACGAGCTCAATAATTTTTTGGACGTTAATTATGTACCTCTCTATTTATACCCTTTCCATATTGTCAAATAGTTTGTCGACTTGCCATTCTATCCTTCTAAAACCTATTTTTCTAATAATTTAAGCACCAATATAGTATTAATCTGCATTACGTTTACGTAAAGACAATCTTTTTTTCTTGAGAACACTAAAGTGCAATTTATTATTGTAACCGTTATTTTTTTCTGGTAGCCGCATTTTCTATGGCTTATTTATTATTCGAGACTTCATTATTGTCAGGTATTCTCAGGTATCTAATCTGTTTATAATTTTTAATATTGAATATAGAATATTTGTTTATTATTATCCGGATTAAGATTGATTGTTTCTTGTTTTTTTAGCTAATTATTCGGGGCTGATATTATTGATGAGAGTAGAATTTTTTCTTGTCCGTATAAAATCGTCATAATTCAATTAAACGCGTTTCATTTCGTGAATGATGTATCCTCTGTTCTGCAATAATACCTATTTACATTAAAACTATTTATCAATAATTTTGTTAAGCATCTAGTATTTGTGTGCCGTGTGAGGTGTTGAGCACACATTTTCATTTTCTTTTTAAGGGCCATTTTTAGTTGGAACAGTTATCCATCCTCAGTGGCGTATTTTTTACCTATGAGGATTTATTATCAAAACTATTTGTGTGGTACTAGTACTAGTACAGTAATAATAAATCGCAGCACTGTAAGTTGGAAATACAGTTTTGGAGATGATATATCTGTATTGTACATTCTTAAATATATCATTATCGTGTACTTTTGTAAAATGATCTTTTACCTTTTGTCAAAGTTATAAAATTTAGTAATGCATGCCGTGTGCTATAATGCAATAAAAGTTTGTTAAAAAGTATTTTATAAATTATTATGATGATATACATGGCAAATTTTGGCTATACCAACCACTCGTTGGGGCATGATGAATGTCATGGGGGCTGTCTCATTGAAGCTATCGTTGTGTAGTAGTATGGATAGTTATTATTGGCGGACATATCATAGGGAGCATCCCTATACTGTTTTGGTTTTGGCTGTGGATACGTAAAATAAAAGTTGTGATTTGGAATTGGTTGCAGTGGGACTTTGGTCGCGTTGTAAACAGGCATGGCAGTGGAGGGCGCATAAACTGCAGCAGTCGCTGGTGTTGGCGGTGGCACGGGAATGATGGGTGGTGGGGAGAGATACGACGACGAGGATCCTAATGGCTGTCGAAACTGTGCTGTCCCCAGAGGCCGCGGCGTTACTGCTGTGACCAACGGTCGCGGTGCTATAGGTGTAGCCAGTGACCTTTGCTGGTTCCTGGATGATGGTGGCGGACCTTTGACTTGTATCATTTGTGACGTTGTGACAGATGACAATCTTCTTCTTCGCGTCGGCGGTGGTATTCCCAGGCGGTAGTTGTAGTATGAAGTGTACATAAAGCTTCCCTGAGACAGAAATTTGTAAACTGGACGGCATAGATCGTAAAGGAAGTTGTTGACGGTCATCAGCGTGACGGCCCGATATATTATTTTCACGGCATGGAACAACATGGTTTGCATCACTTTGCTGACACTCTCTTTGGAATTGGGCTTCAAAATTAAGGAAATGTCGTAGCCCATTTCCCCAATGTAGAAAACGAACGTGAACATGGCTATGTAGTACCACACTTGGCAGTTCCCAACCGTATATTCGTAATAACACTGAAAAGTACAACAAGCACAAAATGTGTTATAGTTTACATACTCACCCAGAGTAGGGACGTTAACAGAAAATCTGTCTATGAAATTCTTGTATCCTTTACCAAATCGGATAACTGTGGAAAAAGTTTGCTCGAGGAAAAGGAAAGCATATTACTTGAAAGTTAACATATTATTTTTTGTTAGGTTTACTGCATATTAGAGGCCAGGCTTACAATACGCAAATTTACAGCTTTAAATGTTTCCAGAGTACATATTATCTACATGAAAAATCATAGGCAAAAGTTTAAAAAATTATCCAAGGCTGCATGTAATTCCATGTTGGGCAGCAAAAAGTTTGCAATTTGTGGTGATTAATTGTGCTTAGGCAAAGAATTAAGTAACGGAGAATACATTATGTGTAATATACATTGTAATAGTTGTATCTTCTTTTTCTTTTGAGCAATTATTACCTCTCTGGTGGCAGCTAAAAGCCAAATTCCCATGATGAGCTGAAGAACGTAAACACAAAGCAAAGTCATCCAGGCCATGACCAAATATCCTCTATCTGGAAATTACAAGCGCGTAAATGCTCTCAATTAACAACCAAATAGACTCGTTTCACTGGAACTGCTACGTCGAACATTTTCATACATTTGCAAGTAATGAAAAAGGTACGGTTGAAAGGAACGATAATATGTAGTGCCTAAAAGTTAACGGTATATTAGACTCCCCTGTGAGTTCCACTAAATTAGTACGTGTTCATTTAATGAAAAGTAACTCGATCAGTTTAAACTTTGAAAATTTAATTGTATTGTAAATTACTGGAAACAATTAACAAAGTACATACTCTGTCCCATCCCTTTACTCAGTCGAGTAAACAGTGCACGATGACAGGCAAAAGGCAAACTGTTATGGGCATTTCTATAATGTCATTATCTACCTATGTCATAAAAGATTCATTTAAATTGTAGTAATGCTATTTACTCCTCCACTCCATTCCATTTTACCTACAAAATAGAGGTAGAAAACTTGGGTATCACCAGTACATGTTGACTGACACGACTAAATTGTTCGCTTTTCTTTAATAATTGAATTATTCATAGAGAGTATATCATTCTCTTTATAAATCAATTTGGTTTGTCAATTGAGTTTCAGACGCCAGTCGTTTTAGTTTGCACAGGGAGGGATGCTTAACTGAACCGTTCCAACGATATATTATGGATGCGGAGAGTATGCGGTAAGCTACTTCCATAATACCATGAAAAGTCTAATTTTACTCTGTTTTTGCTTGCTAACTTTATTTGCGAGCATAGTAATTATAATAAATATCTAATTCAATCTTTTGCCATGTAAATTTCCATCCCCTCACTTCTCAGTTTTTTCTCCCAAAAGTTTACTTTCAATGAGATTTCTTATTTTGTGGTTTTCATTACCGTTTGCGGCATGCTTAATTTACACAGAGTTTTCACATATCTTGTGTATTCAGATGCATGAATCTATAGTAGCTCTTTTGCTTGTTTGTCAGACGCTTGTGTTTTTAATTGGTTTAATGCTACATTATTGGTTACAAACTTACCTTGGTCTTCTGCCAATGTCCTGTCGTGGAAAGCAAATGTTAGTTTAATAAAAGGAAGTGTTCCAACAAGCTGAAATAGAAAATTCAATATTACATTGAATCCTTATATAGCAGTCGACGAAACATTTTGCTAGCACAAGCCAGAAAATATGGCTGTCATTTGATAGGAAAGAAAAGCGGCAAAAAACAATTAGAAGTAACTGTAAAATGATAGTATATTATAGTGTAATAAAGATAAAAATTTGAAAAAGTTTACGAATTTCCCGTACGATATCAATTATCGCAACGACTTGCACACGTGTCTTGTACCTATATCGATTAAAACCCACCTCAGCGTCCATTCTCTATTTTTATACAATAAGAAGCACTTGTACCTTACAGCCCTCCCACTAATCACAACCACCAGCACCATGTAAAATAATTTACACAAGGACCAACTCTGTACTCATTTTTTTTATTATTTCTTCTTGTGCAGCACAAAATCATGTTCGTGGTGTTTGCAAGCAGTGCTACTCGGCATTGTTGTCTGAGTAGATGCCTTCAAATTTATGTGAACAGGCATTTTTCCCCAGCGCGATTCCATATATTATGCGTAAGCAAAAAACTGAAAACTGGGATCACGCATTTTGTCGTGCTGCTAGAACGAACCACTATATACCCCCGCATCCTCTTTCGGTTAGCACTATTACTTTTTCACTCTCTTTCATACAGCATTCGTCAATGCATGATCCGTATATTTACAACAACACCGAAGAAGTAGATACAATGAAGAAAATAAAATCTGTACATGATGAAGATGAAGAAGCCACTGATGCGAAAAAACCGGGACTTGTCTGATTACAGCTCTTGTTATTGCTTTTACATTCCATTTAAGTTGCGCACAAAGTCATATCATCATTCAGCAAGCAAGTATTTTAAAAATTTAGAGACTAGTGACATAATATCAAGATGACATTGGCGAATACGATTCACCACACACTATTTTTCTAACCCATTCCGCCACAATAGGTTTTTTAAAAACAATTCTTAGTATTTCTTGAAAACTATAATAATAATAATAATAATATTTTGCTTTACTAAAACTAATCGGCAGTCAGAGTCTTAAGACTAAGACGACATCTTAAGGAGTAAGCAGACTTTCAGAAACAAGCTAGGTTGTGTGCATGTTACAAGTATCAGTATTTATGTATATCCTATTTTTGTAGTTTTCTTCCTAAATGCGATTATGTGAGAAAAAGCAGCTCGTTTCTTATTGTCGGTAGGCTAAGGATTTCACCCAAATATTATAATGGGTTTGCTTGGTATGTCACATGTATAAAATCCAATGCAGTATATAATACATCCTTTCATAGACTGTCTTCATTCTTCCAACTTACAACGACTTTGTAGATAAGACTATTATGGGAACGAGCTTCGTCACCAAAGGAAGGAATAGTAATAATCATCATTTGAATGATAACATCATCCGAACTTCCTTTTATTGCTTGTTTTTGCTGCTCGGAGTGCCCAATGCTATATGACTGGCTCCGATTATTTCCTTTTACTTTTCCCTTGGTTGTAGACCTCTCTTTTATTCCCATAATATTTCATTTGAATAGACAGATCAACTATGATATAACCGCTCCACATTGGAAAGTCGACGTTTTAAAGTATTACAAGGGCAAGCATTTTATAATAAAAGTTACTTTCTAACCGGTCATCATTGTTTATTTTGACATTTCCGCTTTTCCCAGTTATGATAACCTTCGAGGTATTATATTTTGTATTTGTTGACAAACATCATTTTCACGGTTTACAACAACATAACTTTGTTTTTTTTAAAAGGTGGAAAAGTGGTATATACATACGTAAACTGGTTTAAATTGTTGCAACCACTTGCTCTGCAACGACCACTGTGACTGTGACACATTTGCTCATCGTATTCATATAGCCTCGAGGCAGGATGATGACGATAATGAAAATAAGAGTAAAAGGTAAATTGTGGACATTCCAAATTACACAAAGATTGTTAGTGTTACAAGCTACATATTACATGAACAATGCGATACTAGTCGGGGAAAGCTCATACATACATGACATACGTACAAAAGAGACAAAGATGTGTGTGTAGTAGCATCATCCTAATATTATTATTGTTATTATTATCTACTATCACAATGGTACAGTATTATTGTCATAAGCTAAATAAGGGAATGGGACACATGAAGAGAAAAAAATAAATGACCAGCATGAACGATTATATATTATGTATGTTATTACGGGGAACGGTTGCTGGTTCGTCGAGTACTATATGCTACATGCTACTATTTATTATAATAATAGTAATGCTACTGCTTCCTTCTCTTCATGATCATTCGTGTAGGTACTTCTTTATTTTTCCTTCGCATTGTATATTTTATTTATTGTCAAAATAGTTATTGTCGGCGAGAAAAACCGGGATAAAGAGAGAGAGGAGGAGCACTTCACATCAAAACAAAAAGAAATACGGTCCTTATTATCATCGAAAGTAGAAAAGCGACGGTGGTGGTGAAGATGATGCTGTGCTGCTGTGACCATGTGTGTTTGTTTGTTCTTGAATAATGTATGTAGAAAAAAACTTGTTGGTAGTATACTGGCAGTCAATGTACGCACTCACAAAAAGACGAGAGGAAGAAGTTACAGATGAAAAAGAAGAAAGTAATACACTTAAGCAGAATACAGAAGAAAAAAAATAAAGGGAAGGGAAACACAAGAGAAAGAAGAGATGGAGAAAATCGACAAAGATTATGTAATAAATAAGCTGACGTTGATGATGCAAATCATTACAGTATTGTGTCTCTTTGGTCGTGATAATAGAAAAGAATTGTGTGTGGCAGTAAAAAGTAAGTAGAAGTATAATATTATAGTATATTGATACTATTGGTGTACCGACAGTGTCTTGTCTTCCTTCCTGGTTCCGTCTTGGTGACTCTTTTCACGTTCTGATGGTAATAATAATAAAGCTCACTTTGCTTGCTGCTACTGACACACAACTAAAAAGTAGCTGGCTTGTTTCATATTGTCGTAACTTTTTTTATTATGCACACCACCACCAATTTATATACACACTGGCACTTACACAAACCGTCAGAATCATCACTACCATGCTTTCTCTGTTTTTTTCTCTTTTCCCAGTATCTTTCATACAAAAACAAGCACACACAATTCATATGAGCCAGTTAACACTTTTTTTCTGCAAATTGACAAAAATAATAATAATCTAATCCTTCTGCGTTTATCCTCCTTCTTCTTCTTCTTCTCTGTCTTCTTCGTGCTGAGATAAATTTTATCTGAACAAGTCGTCTTGAAGTAATAAAAAAGAGTTTAAGGATTCACGAGGGGAAAATGCAGTCGGAAATGGAGAGACTATAATCAGAAACACTGGTGGCGGTGGTGGGATTTTTTGTTGTTGTGCCGTATAAAATTTTATTATGTATTACCGTTGGAAAATGCTATGTTAAAGGATGTTGAAATAATAAGAGTAATAATGACAAAGGCGACGACGATGAGAATGATAATAGTAGCATGGCTCTTTTTTCTCCCTCTCTCTCTCCGTTTCGGAAGAAAGTAAAAACTTTGGATTTATGATGATAGACGTTCGTGGTAGTAGCAAGAGCGGAAAGAGAGTGAAAGTGTGTGTGTATTACGGAAGAAAGAGCGAACGAGAGCTACTACTGCGAGGAGAAACCTTGTAGCTGCCATTCTTCTCTACTACTGACTTGTTGTAGTGATACTAGCACATTTTACTATTTTCTACTACGCTACTATTGCTCCGATCTCGAAAACTGACGTGAAGTAATAATACGGGTTTTCGGATAGTTAGTAGCGAGAGTATGTAAAACACATATTCTAAAATAGAAGAGTTCCATTTTCGCTCTCTAATGCTAGTCAGCTCTACTACTAGTAGTAGTAATAGTAGAAGGGTAGTAGTAACAGACTAAAGAAGTTAACTTGTAAAGCGGTGCAATGATAGTTTTCTTTTTCTTGTTGTATAAATGAACGTATTTATACGTGTGCGGCTGTTGTGTGATGGTAGCAGTATTAGAAAAAAAGTAGTTCCATAACAAGAACCTTTCTCTTTCTTCCTCTATCTGCTCTTTCGCTTTTACACTTACGTAATACTTGGCTATAATGTTTCACATGTATTTTCTGTCTATTTTCCTAAAGCATCCCGTCCTGTCGAATCGAAATCTCATGGATGAATTCTTACTAACTTTGTGAAACAGGAACCCCCATCTCTCTTTCTCTCTCTCTCTCTCTCTCGCTTTTTTTCTTCTTTTTCTGATGGTGGCGGTGGTGGTGGTGGTTATGTGTGTGCTTACTCTGCTGCTTCTACTGATACTGCAACTACGAGCACTAGATCTTATTATTTTACTGGCACTGCGTATCAATGTGCAAAATGCTTACTTTCACTTCTTTCTCCATGAATGTTCTCACAATAATAAACATTACTGGTGCTTCATCTACCTACGTGTGTAAAAGTAAAATGCGTGCTAGGATGCTACTGGTGCTGGAAAGCTATGAAGAACCACAACGGCATCAGCATGAGAATTCGTAGATATATTTTTGGTCTTTTAATACATTATATTATAATGGGGAAAAGGTTCAAAACGTGTGCACCACAAGACCTTTTACCACCTTTTTCTGTTCATGAAGAGTAAAAAGTCGAAAGTTAGTAAGTTTGCTGCTGCAGTGTACACACATCTACAGAAGCATTATAATAGGCACTAAGTCGCTGCGAGGATTTTTCCCGTAAAATTCTTCTTAAAATCTTTTTCATCCATGGCTTACTGGAGTGGTTATACACCAAGAAATAAGGACTTTCAGACAATTTTTTAGACTGCTCCTATTTGCTTCTTCACATTTCTTTTCTTCTCTCTGGGTTTTCTCCTTTCACTCTTCCATTCTGTAGACGACGACGACGACGAAGACGACTACGGTGATTACTACACATGTACGTTCAATCATTGTTTGGTCCTTCTCCTTTCTCCTGCTTCTTACGCGCTTTTTCCACAAAGTATCATTACAGCGGCTCAACTACTTTTCGTTCCGCTGCTCGATGCTTTCACTTTGCTTTTCAATGCAGTGAGGCTTGAAAATGGTGTGTGCATATGAATATATCTCTGTAGGTAGGAGTACATACCTTTAGATGTTCATAATATCTGCTGAATACATCCACAAATATCTATGAATGTGAATGGAAAAGGCTCACAAAGTCAGTCAGCTTGCTTCATCACATTGAAAACACTCTTCAGCTTCCTCTTCTCAGCTCATATTGCCTGCACGCTTCTCCACAGCATATAATATTATCTATCACAGCACACACACTAACCGAGACTTCACAAGCGTTCATGTTCATATATGATTTCCGTATGCACTTGTAATATTATGTATCTACACATGAACAAAAATGCATGCCAGAGTAGACAGCACGAGAGAAGGAGAAGACGAGGCAGAAGAGAGAAATGCTAAAATGCTTGCTGGGAAATGTGATGTGCCCCGATCTTCATTTCTCATATTATGAAGTTACCTAGAGTTGCTGATGCTTGTGCTGCTCCGTTTTTCAAATGTGATACGGACTCCTCTCTCTTTCTCCCTCTGCTCAGTCGAAAAATGAGAGAATAAGAAACCCTTTGAGCTGCTGCTCCTACTGCACAACAACTACTACTGTGGTGGTTCTGGTGGTGGTAATAGTAGAACATTTGGTAATGATGACAAACGAAAAATGCTTTATGCGCCTATACCCATATATGAAGCTTACATACTTGAGTCTCCTTTGCAATGGAACCCTTATTTATGTACCTATGTATGTGTGTGTGGTAGTAATAGAGAGAGAGGAGAAATGCACATTACATTGCTACCAGAAAATGGCAAAGTAGAAACTAAACCGCTGATGCTGGTTTGCTGACTTTGTCCTACTAGCTTCCTCTTTTCCTTGCTTCCCCTGCTTTCTCTCCAGCAAACACACATAGACAGACACAGAGAGAGAGTGACGACTTACTGAGATGTTCGTAGGGAACATGGCACTTTAGCTTTTTTTTTCTCTCATATGATAGTACTGATGATGGTTCCACTAGTTCTGCTGCTTCTGCTGCTGTTGTTGGTTCAAAGGCACGTACTATATTCCCCAGAATGAAAGTAATCTGGGGCACAAAGTGCGCATGGAGTGCAGAGAAACGGGTGAGAATCTAACCTTATCATCATCTCTCTTTTCGTTCCGTTCCTCTTGAACTGAGTCGTGTTCGCGTGTTACGGCACTAACAACAACGCTGCTTTTCTCCTATGTGATTCTCCTGATGCTTTTACTCACTCTGTTCCTCGCTCTCATATTTTATACTCACTATATAATACAATGGCCAGAGAGAACACTCTTTTCCCCATCTCACTCACTCGCTTATGATTATTATTACTACTCGTTGTTGTAGTGGTGGTAATAGTGATACACACATATCACTGCAGTTGCTTTCCCTTGTACTTATAGCCTTGCTGTTAATGATGAAACCGCACAGAAATGCTTGAGCTTCTGCGAAAGTAGAAGAGGAACCAGGACTAGAGCAGAAACACAACTACTTTCCCACTATATTCATATTCGATACTTTCAGTGTCTCATCTTCAGCTGCAGTGCTAACTCTTACTCCTGCTACTTCCTTGCTACTCTTATACGTAGCAATTTTTCTCTTTCTTTCACTCAAAACCAAACATATCTTCATGCTATGTATACTATATCATGTGTGTATCTATATACATATGTACATATATAATGTACGGTGGACAGGGGAGAACAAAGTTTCAATGTGAAAAAAGGAGACTTTTTCGCAAAAAGATAGAAAAGAAAGGGAATAACAGGAACGAATGGACAGATGGTTGAATGGTTGTAAGAAAGAGACTTTCACTTTCTGATCTGAAAGGGACTCCACGGAAAAGCTGCAAAGGCAAATGTACTCAAAAGAAATGCACGGCATGGAGAAAGAATGTGTTTATTTATAGGAATGTTCGAATGTAGAAATGTGGAATGAATGAATGAATGTATAACTTTGCTTGTAGAATTACATCTTCATCAGCACAACTCTGTCCGATGGCATAGTAGTTGTAGTAGTGGTGCGACTTGTTTGTAGCATCTCTGGCAGAACGAATGAATACGAAAAAAGCATATTAACCGAATAAATACACACAAACACATGCATAAAAATCGTGTTCATATAATACTACTACTATGGAAGTTATCCACGCACATACACAATGCATTCTGTTTGAAATGAGACAAGTTTTGGATGTGAAAGCAAGCAAATGACTGCTTCTTTCAATCTCCTTCAGAGAAATAAATAAGAAGAAGAAAAAACCAGAGAATCTTCTTCATCTTTAAACATGGCTGTCTTCCATTCCATCATATGAACCACTTTTAAAACGTTTCGTGTGATTTATAGTACTGTGGCTAAGGACAAGTTCTACACAACATTAATACTAATATAAAACTTTAGATTGATACTCCAAGCGGTATGCGCTTAATATTATTGTCAAAAAAATGTTGAAGAAAATCTCGTGTGTTTAGAGTTTAGGTGTGCTCAAATTTGTAATATTACACAGCGGCAAGAAATGTATAAACAGTACATACATCATTTTCAACATCATAATAAAAACGGTTTAATAATATTTTCTGTCAACTAAAATCGTTTTCTTATTTTCTGAGTGCACGCATCACTCGACTTTACTCCGCTGCAACATGGCATAGAAGAATGACTAGGAAAATGAGCTAACCACATTGAATATACAATGGTAGCAATCCACTTACGTCCATGTCTCATTTTGTTACATATAATAATATTGAGAGGGAAAAAGGGAAAGTGAGAGTAGGGAAAGCTACTATATTACTACTACTTGCTTATAAAATGCGCTCCTTCCTCCGACGCACTAACACACACACACTCACGCAGAGACACAGTTAACCAAGTTTTTGTGAATGCTTTGCTTGCTCGCTTAGCAGCTATATAGTTTTGTTCGGCTGGCTGTCTATGTAACAAATTTTGACTTTCTCTTTGTTCGCCTTTTCAGCAAGTTCGCATCTTTCTCTGTTTGTTTGAATGGAAAACTGTAAAATTTTCTGTTCAGCTTTTCTCTAATATTATCGCATTCTGTGAATATGGATCTATTTTTACGTATATAAATATGTACATACATGTAGGCATCTAATCCGTTTCCATTGTACTTGCTCAATCCATTCAACTGACATGTACATATTATATAGGTAGCCTACAAATGATCCTGTTTTCATATGTATACTTATGAGTGCGGTAGCAAAGCAACTGCACGATTTCTCATAGATTTATGAACTGCTTTCCTTTCTGCAAACACACATATTCATGCAAACAGTTGAAAGAACATTTCGTACATATCAGAATCGACAACAATACGCCACTACCTTTCTTATTATTTTCATCGCCGGTTAAACAGACTAAAAGTCGCAAACTCCGATTTTCTTCATGGAGCATTAGATAGTAGCAGCAGTAGTGGCAGTAATAATACGGAAAGCGTAGAACAAGGGAGAGCTGTTGTGTTAAAGCGAAGGCACGTGCATCAGGGATTATAAATATCGACATTGGACGACAAACTCGTCATGGTCATAAGAGAATGAAAAGGACGGGCTTAAAAATGAAGAAAATAAGAGAAGAATTATATCTAAAATATGTTTGGTATACATAGGATACAAAAATTGCTGTACTTTTTTTATATATTATGTGTAAATATCTATTTTTGTATTTATTTACGATTAGTATAAATTTTATAGGTATGATGGTGAAAAAAATACACAACTTTTAAATGTGGGAGCTCTTGAGTGAACAAGAAAAAGGAAGAAAAAAATGGTAGATGAAAGGGGGTTATGTTGTTGCAAAGTGAATTGATTCTAGCAGGAAGAATAATGAAATGATGATACATTTTGTATAAATTACTGAATTTACTTGTAAATGTCTATTCTTTTCAATTGTTCCATGTTTCTTCTTCACGTATGGAGGGAGGAAAAAAGATATAAAAGCTTTTCTTTTCGCTGTTCACTTGATCAGCCTTCAGTATTTGACAGAGTAGCAGTTGTACAATGTGTGCTACTATCAGTAGAGAGAATGGAAATGAAAGTGATGGTGGTAGTGGTGGTGGTGGTAGCTATAATAACATTTCTAGGAATGTATGTATCAAAGTGTACAAAAGTACATAGTGTATGTACCTAGCCCGTGGAAACGTGCTAGGATCTACAACCGCTGTATGAACATACTTTGGTCGACGATCAAACATAAAAAATGGAAATGGGAAAGAGTTGTTGTAAGAAATCGCAGGAAACGGCATGCCTACTTGACACATTTTCTGTGTTCCTAAATGGAGCAATCTATTTTCTTTTCCTTGTTTTTCTAATATTTTGCGTCACAATAAAACTTTCATTGCGGGGAAATGTCTTTGTGATTCACGTCAACATTCCCTTACATGTAGTCGCTAGCACACAATGTACAAAATGCAGGTATAGTATTATGGAAATACCATTTAAATGTACTGTAAGCAGACATATTACGTTTGTGCCTGTTTTCCTTTCAAAAGAAAAATAAACAATTTAGTGTAGAAGACTCGTCAGGTAAGAAAAGATCTGAAAAGAAGTTTATTTCGTTGTGGAATCACAGAATTCCATTGTAAGATAAATAATTTACTTTTCTGTGATGTTGGTTTTTTTTGTGATATTGACAGAAGCAGCAGTTAGTAGAATATGACCCGTTGTTACTCAGCTTTCTCTTTAGTTCTATACATTTTAGTAAAAAAGCTGCCGTAAATTGCACACACAAACAGCAGAATGTTACAAGGTCCATTGTTCAAAAGCATAATTAAAGACACAAGTTATTGGAGAGGAAAACAATAGGAGGAGTAGTGAACTCACAAGTAAGGAAGTAATGCATACATTCAGCTAAACATACAGGATTTGTACGTATTGTCAAAAAGGATGGGGTGATGGAAAAGTAGAGAAAGCGAGAGTCAAAGTATTAAAAGTGAGTGGACCAACTTCCTTTATTGTTTTTCTAAGTAAATGAAAAACCCATTAGAGCGACTTTACTCTCACTCACAGACTTGCTTACTCCATCGTCTTCTTATTCGTTTGCTCCTACTACTACTTACTTTCCATTGTCGTCACTTTCCATCATCCAGCCTATCTATACATATACGCGACCATAAATACGACTACTTTGTACGCTAGATATGCTCATGAATTTTAGTTACACGTAATAAGACATGGAGGAATAATACTTTTAGTTTACTTTCCGTAAAACCAAAAAGGAGAAGAATGCAACATCATTGAAGCATGTGTGTGTACCCAACTTTACTACATACATCATCGTCATCATCATCATCATCATGAAGTAAAAGCAAGTTGCTTGTTTGCCCTTCTTGTATCTTCTCCTTCTCTCCCTTTTCCTCAGCTAAAAGTAACGCTTACGTGCGTAAGCGGAATATTTGGCAATCTCATAGTTTTTAGCAGTAGCAGCACCAGTAAAACTTTCAAGTTTGTCTGATACTTTAGAGCATTATTTGTCAAGAAAGGTGATGTTCCCGAGGAAGAAAAGGGGGTAAAAGGATATTAAATCTAAATCTAGATACGATGATGGTATACTCGTGTGAAATTACTCTTACATTTTTTTGTGTGTCAAAATACATTTTAGTTGAAATTGCTGAGGATTTAATAGACATTTAGCAATAAGAGAGGAAAGAGTTATTGCTTGTGTATGCTTTCTCAAACGACTCCTTAGAAAATTACACGGAACGAACGTTTTCTCAACTTATTGTTAAGATGCAAGGTTGATGGTAAACTACATTTTCATTTGACGGGAATGAAGATGATGATGACGATGATGATAGTACTTGGTTTGGTCGTCAAAATTTTTGATGATGAAACACAAAGAATTTGAAATGGATTGACTACCATACTATTCCATGGGATTTTAGACATCAATTACAGATGATATTTACATCAGCCTTGAGTACTTCGTCTGGAAACGGGAGCAATTCTTCTCCTGCCACACTACCTCTTCATCCACCACACCATATTTGTCAGTCACTTTGGAGCCAAAGCGTTGGAAAACAAAAATATAAAAAAATGTAGCAGCAGCAGCAGTACAGCACAGCCAGCCATGCCACAGCTCGAAGTATCTACTCTCTCTACTCGTGATAAAATCTTGCTGATTTCGTATTCATTTCTTGGTCAAAAGCAGCAGAAAGTCGGTCTATCTGCTTGCTTCCAGAACTCCAGATACAAATATAGTATGATTTTTTCCATCAACCGAACTACGATGCTATATGTACGTAAAGGAAAATGGCATGGGGCACAGTCACAAAAAGAAAAGTGACAAGGATGAAAATACATATACCTGCTTTGGATACCTACTGCATTCCATACATGACGTCAAGATATTTGCTAATGGATAATATCCAGCTCTTGCAGAAATAAAATTAATAATTTGTCAGATAGTTGTTCACACTGACATCACGTAGTACGCCTTTCTGGCTTTAAGTTGTACGCAGTTTAATTAAATGAATGTTTTAAAATATTGCTGGAGTAGAGATTAAATAAGAAACTACGTTTTTCCCTGTTTGGTGGGACAATCTACAAATTTTCATTACGTACAAAATTGAATATATCCTCCTCTCGCTCTTCTCGGTGTTATCATTGAAGAAAGGATGAGTGAGCGAGCATTTTAGCATTACTTACTCTCACGTTAAGGTACTCGAAAACAGGAAACACTTGAACTCATGACAAGATCCTAAAGACGGTTGCTAGTGATGTGTGATGATGAGTAGGAGTGCTTCGAAGCGGCAATCATTTTCTATTTCTGCCTGCAGACATACGCTCACTCACATCTCTACACTTACCCATATACATATATGTACATACTACGAATCAAATACCGAAACTTTTTTTTTGTAAAGCCCTTGAATGGATTTTCGGAGTGGTAAGTAGTGCTTTTGGATCGATCTTTCCATTTCATTTTTGCCCTGTATCTCTCTCTCTCCCTCTTCTCTCACCAAAACAGATACAAAAACTACTCACATCAGCCATCCTACTACAACATCATCATCAAGATATAACTACAAAACACGTTATAACACGAAGTCAATAATGGTTGCAGTCGTAGTATTACAAATTTATTTATATAGATAGTTTATTGTGTGACTTCAATAAAATGGAATACCTGAAGGGAACACGAAGGATTTATTGAGTGAACTGAATTATATCTTGCTGTTACAGCATACACACGCATGAATGCATGAAACCTACAAAACGTGAAATATTGCTAGATAGAACAGACAGGAGGTCGAACTACTACTAATATATCATAGGTAAACTTAATAGCTTCTCTCTTTCTTGCTTGCCTACTATAGCTTCTACGTATATTAATAATAATAATAAAAATATAATATAATAATGGCATTACCGTTACATAACATAGCAGACAGCAGGTAGTCAGTCATTGTGTACAGATGAGAGAGGGATGTAAAACCTCGCAATAAATAAGACTGACCTAGTTTATGGTTCATAGTTTCCTTTTTTTAAACTACAAGGAGTATTTTTATCAAATCTCATTTAACCACTTAACAGACAAACATTTGACAAAATGTTACTTGTGTAAACATGTGTAAGTAAGCATTAAGATTACAGAAGAATACAAAGCAAACAAAAATGACTTGTTTGTTGCGTGTCATCATACATATTTTGCACATATCTACCAAGATCAACAACATTAAGAGAAAAATAAATTATGAGAGATTTGATGCGTATCCGAGAGTCACGAAATGGCATCAAAAATACAAACAAAAATAAGAAGATTAATAAATTATGATAAACTACACATTATGTTATGATTACGATATATGCATGCAAGCACAAAAATATTATGTCTTTTATTAGTTCATAGAAGTAATATTTTTCATAAATCTGACTTGACTAATTTTTTTAAAAAGAAGTCTGATAAATAAATAACAAACAAAGCTAAACAGAACAGTGGTTTTCATTGATGTCTTATAAATATATACATGATACTTACATGAATGAAAATACACAAAATAGTGATCACTGTTCAAAACTCTTTTGCGAAGACGGAAAAAAGAGAGAACTGTTGAACACGGTGGGAAAGTTGGGACTTATCTACAGGTGCTTAATTTCATTTGCCACGTGTTCCAAATTAAAGTAAGCACTCTTGACAGCTTCCCAGTATGTACAGAGCTGATAGGGCAAATTGTGACGCTGAGCAAAGGCTTTCACCTTGTCTCTGCAAAGCTTTCCTTTGTATTCTGGCATGGTTGGGAAAAGATGATGTTCAATTTGGTAGTTCGGCCCGTCCACCAATCCACCCAATAGGAAGAACGAATATTTGTTGTATGATAGAAAGCATATTCCACCCAATGGAGCTTTTTTCCTTCTTCCACAACAGGCAGATGGGTATGTGAAAGGACGAGATTACCAAGCACATAAATTGACCCAAGCCAAGTGATAAGCATCCAGTTTGTGAATCCGATCATCGGCACGAGTGAGTAATGCAGCAGCATACAGATCATGTCCGTAAAGCATTTATGTTTTATCACATACTTAACATGGTGGTTGAACTTCCATGTTAGCGTCACTATGAGGGTGTCACACAGTACAAACAAAAGATGCTGTGACAAAACAAAGTAGACACTAAGTCAGAAATTACAACAACGTAGTGACAGCCACAAAATATTCATACATAAGAGCCTCTACAAAATCTTTCATAGAGAATCTACCAACGAATCGATTATGTTCAATTTTATACTTGATAATGAAGCCAAAATTTGTTCGACTGCTTTGGATCCCGCACCACTCTCTTGTTAAATGCAATTAAAGGCATAGTCTTCAAATCAGCATCCTTGGTCTCATGTTGGGGCATAGCGTGGTGCTCAGAGTGTGTGGAGTTCCAGCTTGACGCAGAAAGGCCGAATACAAAACCTAAAACAAACAATGACAAATGGAAATATTGAGACATTCATTCCGTATTTGAGCACGTGTAGAAGAACTATGTTAAAATACTAAGCATTTCAAACGATACCAAAACTCAAAATTTGTACAAATCGGTCGAATTTTGGATTTCCAGTAAATGAATTATGACCTCCTTCGTGCCCAAGCCATAAGTACTGACCTGCAATTTTTATGAAAAAAACTCTCAGTGTTTCTAAACCGGCATACAAAAAACATTCAAGTAGATCAATGCGTGCTCTTATAAAAAAACTGCTAGAGAGGTTGAGGATAAAACACAACTTGCTCAATGGACAATGGAAAAACTGAGAGTGCTGTGTAAAAGTCAATGAATAAATATCATTTTACTTCCCGAGTGGTTCAACTGAATGTTAAAACTGTATGTTTTTCCACTCTCCTCAAGTATTCTAGTTATCCAGTTCATTTAGAAGAGCATTTTGTGCAAATCTGAAGTACCTCCTGCTAATGTCATAAGTAGTACACTTAGCACTCTCCACATCAAAAAGTGCCCCCACCAGTGTGTCATGGCTAGACCACATAAAAACATGACAAGACTCTGAAGTATCCGGAAAGCAAATCTGAAACAAGAAACCAACAATCATGCAATAAAAGTTTAGACATAAATGTGTTGGTCCTATAATAACAATATAAACCGCATCATCGTCATCGGTATTATGCACACATCATATTGTAATGCTGCATGTTGTTGACTATATAGTTCAGCGACATTTCCATAGAGTAGCTGGAAAGCTTTCTCTTACTTTTATAACTTTTTTGCTACGTATGCGTATTAAAGACTAAAGGCACATTGCAAAATTATTCTTGCATCGTAACCTAAGAAACATCTAAAAAAACATGTACACTGTAAATTTGTTAACTTTAAATACAATCACACCTTCACTGATTGACCAAATTTACTGGTTTACTTTTTGGTTGTAAATTTTTTTTAGTTGGTATGGTTACCACGTAGATGCATTTCTATTAAAATGAGGTTTGATTAATAAATTTGGTATTTACGTAGGTATTTGTTTGTAAAGACATATTGTAAAACGCTTTTTTATAATTCATATATATTTGTAGGTATGAATATCAAAAAGGAAATGAAGGCAATTGTGTAGGACTGTTTTCTGGAGGTGGACGATAACGCAAGAAAATTATAAATTACGCCAGTTATTTATTTAAAGTTACTTATAAATTTATTTTATTTTTGCTAAGGAATAGTTTTTGGTCGGTTTTTTAAATAAAAACTTTATAAATGTGACAGCTTAGTTGACGGAAATAAAAGTGGTCGTATGAGTTATCTGCTTCTGTCAAACAATGATTGGAGATTTCGATTTCGAGGAGCCAAAAACTTATATATTTGTAGGTATGAATATCAAAAAGGAAATGAAGGCAATTGTGTAGGACTGTTTTCTGGAGGTGGACGATAACGCAGGAAAATTATAAATTACGCCAGTTATTTATTTAAAGTTATTTATAAATTTATTTTATTTTTGCTAAGGAATAGTTTTGGTCGGTTTTTTAAATAAAAACTTTATAAATGTGACAGCTTAGTTGACGGAAATAAAAGTGGTCGCATGAGTTATCTGCTTCTGTCAAACAATGATTGGAGATTTCGATTTCGAGGAGCCAAAAACTCATGCATGAATGTTGACTGCTGCATAACAAAAATGAAACTGTCTCAACATATTTTTTACTTTCAAAATTTCTGGTAACATTAGCTGGATGGCACCACCCTTACATTTTAGTTATATATAGCGCTTATGTAACTTGCTAGTTGCTATTTAATTATTCATGGATGGAGACAAAGGTGGAGGTGCTTGAATTGACGGAAGATGAAGTAGAACGGTAAATTTTAATTACAGATTTTCCGATATGAAGATTTTTCTGATAATCTCACACAAATTTAAAACTTTAAACATGCAGGCCGTCAACACTTTTGTCTCATCTTCGTAACCCTAAATAGGGAAGCCATTGTT